>NJRQ01000148.1:464344-479344 GCA_003063805.1 Aphaenogaster ashmeadi
ATTTTCTGATCTGTATCTAACTAAATTTTTAGATACTTCAGCAAAACCGTTCTTTCCGTGTAAACACACAATCCAGCGACAAATTAGACAAAAATATAACGCGGTCCTGTCTTTTTTAATTATAATTTTAATAATAAAACATTCTCTCTCTCTCTCTCTCTCTCTCTCTCTCTCTCTCTCTCTCTCTCTCTCTCTCTATCTATCTCCTAACGCTCTCACGAAATATTAACACTTGAAAATTATTAACACTTGAAAAAGAATAGAATTTTGAAAGAGGGATAGATGGTCTCTCTTTTCTTATAAATATATAATTTTTATTATGCACGCGATATGAACAGAGTGCAGGAAGCAATTCTCGTTTAGGCAAGAAAGTCGGGCGAGGGATTAATCTCCTTCTCGAGGCAATTTTTGCAGAATGGCTCTTCCGCTCCTGTGCCGTTTCCGTCGCGGCTCCCTAATGCACAAACCACACGCGATAAGTATTAATTGATCCCGCTGCAATAATTTTGTCGGGAAACACAGCGCGCTACGTAGTTGAGGTATGCATCGTGTACTTCAAAAGCGATCACCCTCTTAACCCTTTCGCGCCAACTTTTTTTTCTTTGGATTTCTTTATGTTTCACGACATAAATCGAGTTTTTGTGTTTTAGAAAGTTTATTCGTCGCCTTGTATTTTTCAGATGTTCGATGGGACACATATGTCCCGTTAGGCGCGAAAGGGTTAAATCGGAAAAAAGCACAGCATGGGCGCCCATAAAGGGTTTTAATTTTTTCAATTTAGAATTCTTTTGATTGACAACCAGATAATTTTGTTTGAAATTTATACAATTAAGAGAATAAAAATCTGCATAAATATTTCTTTAAAAAATATTATTTGGAAATATTAAATAACGTTCGTTTGGCAGAGCCTAAAAATGATACCCCCAAGTGTATTTACATTCTACCCTCCTTGAAAAAAGTTGTAAGAGCGCCCATGAAGCACAGTCTCTATTCGACACAGTCAGGATTTGCCTTATTCTCTGACCGGTGCATTAAGGTATGCATCGCGTACCTCAAAAGCGATCATTCTCTTAAGTCGGAAAAAAGCACAGCATGGGCGCCCATAAGGGGTTTTAATTTTTTCAATTTAGAATGATTTTGATTGACAACCAGATAATTTTGTTTAAAATTTATTACAATTAAAAATAAAAATCTGCATAAATATTTCTTTAAAAAATATTATTTGAAAATATTAAATAACGTTCGTTTAGCAGAGCCTTACACGGAAAGAACGATTTTGCTGAAATATTAAAAAATTTGGCCAGATACAGATCTGAAAAATAATTCTGTTGGATCATCAAAATAATTATGTAGGACGCCTAAAATAGTTGCTAGAATATCAACACTTTTTGCAGCATTATCATTATGTTGGAGTGTCCTACATAATTATTTTGATGATCCAACAAAATTATTTTTCAGATCTGTATCTGGCCAAATTTTTTAATATTTCAGCAAAACCGTTCTTTCCGTGTAGAAAAATAGTACCCCTAAGTGTACCTACATCCTGTCCCCCTTGAAAAAAGTTGTAAGAGCGCCCATGAAGCACATGTCTCTATTCGACACAGTCAGTATTTGCCTTATTCTCTGACCGGTGCATTAAGGGACGTACGTTAATACATACGTAATGCATTAATACGTTCGTGAAGATGCATGTGCATCTATAGGCGCGCCGTGTAATCTCGTATCGACGAACGACGGCCCGGTGTGTGTATAACGGTATTCCAGTGACCCATCTCGAGCCGCGAAAGCCAGAGCCGCTGACATGACTAACGAGATTAACGTCTCGCGCGTCATTAGCTTATTCGGTATGGCCCCTCAGATATTATCGTTTCGTTTCGCCCCGTTACGAGGATACGCCCGGTGGAAAAGCGTGTCGCAGATGCGCAAAGCGGATTCCTCCGGCGACGTATCGGTCGGAAGGAATTTTCCGAAGCCGGGGCGACGGAACGATGGCACGTACCGCAAATAAAATAAAGAATGAGAACTCTTCGCGGGACCCTAAATTAATAATTTCCGGGGAGCCCCCGGCGGGAGGATAACCGAGCAAGGAGTTGTTATACATTTTTTAAAGCGTATGAGCGGCCGTATATCTTCGGCGATACTTGCGGAGTGAATACGCCCCTTTTTCGAGCGGCCGAATGTTTTCACGAGCGGCTTTAAAAACGGATAAACGTTTCCGAGATAAATTATTCCACGAGGCTTTTTTCTAACGGATAATAGCTCCGAAACTCGAGTATTAATTTTCGTACGACGGGATGCTCTAAAATCGGTGGAGAGCGAATGTGCATAGCGTTGTCCCTCGCGAAACTTATCCACTCGTCGCTTAATTTAGGAATCAGTCGTTCATGTTGGGATGGACTTTTTTTATTTTAAGAATTCTTGTTTCGCGCGGCTACGCGATATAAGTATCGAGTGTCGAAATTTAGAACGTTGCGGAAAGCGATGACCTCCCTCGACATTTTCGCCGAGGAAAAATTAACTCCGACCACAGGAGCAGCGCTATATATCGATTGTCTGCCAATTCTAGGACGTTCTATAGATCCGCCCATGAAATAAGAACGCTCTGATACGATCATTAGCCGGGAACTAACGGGTTGCCGAGCCGCCGGGTTAAAAATGAATCCTCGCACCTGGGGGGTGCACACTATGACGTTCGCGAGCGCCGCGAAATTCCGAGATTTCTTCGTGCACTCCCGAATCTCATTAAGCGACATCGGAGGAAGTCACGCGAGCGAACGTAAACGTGATTCGGGAACGGCTTCGAACGCGGATTCGAGCGCGGTGGTGAACCTCGGCGTCGCGACGCGACGCGCCGCGCCGGGTGGAGTTCCTCGTTGCACCGCAACGTCGACGATGGAACGCATCCCCCAAGTAGAACAGAAAGTCATGATGACGTGAAAATGATGCTAAAATGACGCCTTTGACATCATTTTGAAATCATGATGACGTCTAAATGACCTCAAAATGATGTCAAAGGCGTCATTTTAGCATCATTTTGACGTCATCATGACTTTTGTGTTCTACTTGGGATCGTATCCGGGTACCCAGGTAGAACACAAAATCATAATAAGATCATAATGACATCAAGTAGAAGTCATTTTAGGAAAAATCATTATGACGTCATTCGATACACTTTTTATGATGATTTTGTGATGAATTCTTGATATAGCAATGACTTTTAAGTGTTTTTTTTAACCAAAAAATCTTCTGAAAATTATTGCTATATCAAGAATTCATCACAAAATCATCATAAAAAGTGTATCGAATGACGTCATAATGATTTTTCCTAAAATGACTTCTACTTGATGTCATTATGATCTTATTATGATTTCGTGTTCTACCTGGGTAACGGGATCGTCGACGTTTATTCCACGGGAAGTGCCTTCCCACGCATGACGAAACCTCCGGTCATTTTCTCGTACGCGGTGCGTGTGCTCCCGAACGCGCATCGGACATTTCAGGGACAGACCCTTCGACAAATTTGGAGTCGAGTTTTCCCTGATGAAGTTATCCTCGCAGCCGAGTTCTAATTAAGAGATTCTGTTAGAATAAAATTCACCTCAAATTGAACGACGAGGAACCGTTATTTATTTGCGCCATTGCGCGGAAAAGAAGATCCTCGTTTTAAAACGGTTTATAACTCACCCTTACGTTCTGGAGCACTTTGTGCGAGCAAACAACAGATTTTACATAACAAACGCGAGCATCTATTTTTACTCTTGCGGGAGCTTCTAATCGCGCGGAGAGAACACGGAGGACTCTAGATTATAGGGGTTGAAAGGGAAGATCTAAAGGTGCTATGAGAACTCGCGGCGCGAGTTCTCATAGCATCAAAACGAGAGGATGGCTTTCGACGAATTCCAGGGGGAAAAACGGAAAAGGGAAAGAAAGTGCAAGACGTCCCGCTGTCGTGTGCGGGAGGGGTAGCGAGGGTGCGTTCGTGTTCGTTCGTCCGTCCGTCCGTCCGTCCGTCCGTTCGCGAGTCGAACGCAACCCTCGATGGCTCGAGTCGACTCGAACGCGCTCGAACGAGGGTAGGGTCGCAGCAACCCCTCGGACGCATTTCCCTTCGACGACTGGTATCGTCGCTCACGTTACTCCGCTACGGGAGCACGAAGGCACAAATCTCGCCGTTCTCCTAGGCCGATCTTGCGAGCGCCGCACGACGTTGCGGACGTCTTGTATTATCGATTGACGAAAGTTATGTGGAGGGACTCGCCGCCGGGGCACGACGATCGTGACGCGAGCGAGCGAGCGAGCTGGGGCGAGAAGAGAAAAGGAAAAGGAAGAAGGGAGAGGAAGAAAAATCGGAGAGGCGAGCGAGCGAAGAAATTCCACCCTCGCTCTCTTGCTGCCCTCTTCTTTCTCTCTCTCTCTCTCTCTCTCATTCGCCCTCCTCCCTTTCTCTTTCGCCTCGCTCCACACGCCATTCTCTATGCTGCTCGATGTTCTTTTTCCGATTTCCTCGCACCCCCGTCGTGCCCCGCGTTTGCCCTTCGTCGAGAACGAACAAGGAGAACGAACGCACCCCGTTACTCCATGTAGAACTCATGTTGGGGCGATTTATATAGCACAGAAAAGGAGCAAGGGAAACGAGACACGGACGGATTGGGGATGATCGCACTCACCCTCACGGGGTTAGACCGTCGCGGTGGAAGCCTCGTTGGCAGCGCGGACGACGAACATGCTCGCGTCGGAAACGGCAGTAGTGGCAGTGGCTGGACTGACGGCGGCACCCACGATGAGTACGACGACGGCGGCGGCGGCAGCGGCGGCGGCGGCGGTGGCAGTTACGACGACGTCGAGGACGCTGTTCGCGGAGAGCGCGGCGATGACGGTAGCGGTGACGGCGCCGACGACCGCACCACGAGCGACGTTAACGTTAGCGCGAACTAACGACGGCGACGACGACGACGATGACGATGATGGTGATGACGATGACGACGACGACGAGTAGTCACTTCCCACCTCCGTGCAATCCGGGGAGGGCACCATCTCCTCCTCGCCCGTGCGATCGCGTGCACACCCGACGACGACGACGCCGACGCCTGCACTACTGCTGCTGCTGCTGCTGCTGCTGCTGCTACTGCTGGCCCGTGCAACGACGACCACCACGCTATGACACCACCGTGGTCGCGCTACCACACCGAGTAACATCGTCGCAGTGTCATCGTCGTCGCGCCCCTCGGCGTGCGCCCCGTTTTTCGCGTTGTTGCTGCTGATACTGCTGCTGGCGCTCGATCGCGCACCGTGTGCGTGCGGCGAGGGGGTGGTTTTCGCGAAAGGAAAAAAAAAACGGAAAAAAAGTCGAACGAACGCACAGGACGCACGCACTCTTTCGTCGCTCTCTCCCTCTCCCTCTTTCTCTCCCTCGCTCACTCTCTCTCTCTCTCTCTCTCCCTTTCTCTCTCTCTCTCTCTCCCTCTCTCTCTCACTCTCTCTCTCTCCCTGTCTCGCGGCGATTACACGCACGGGGACTCGCAGAAGACGGTGCTCGTCCCCCGATCGACTGCACGACACCGATGCCCGCTGATGCCAGGAGACGCCCCAACGCGGGGCACCCAGTTCGACGTATGGCGAGCGACGGCTCACCCCGCGATCCGCGTCTGTGCTCGGGCCGACTCGCGCAGTGCCGTAACGCGAGCGGGACCATCCGCCGCGGTGCCCGCTCGGGGGTGGTTGGGCGCGCAACCCCCTCTCGCGCGACCTTATCTCTTAACCCTTCCTCGAGCGTGCCGCACCCGCGCGATATCGTCCTATTCGACAGAACATTCCTTCGACATCGTCCTAAATCCCGCACGGTCCTTCAAATCCCTCTCGATCTCTCCAGGTCTTTTTCTCTCTCTCTCTCTCTTTCTTGCTCTGCTCGCGAAACCCCGAATGGCAGATCCGCGACTGAAGATTATTGATCTCGCGTCGAATCGACTAAAGGCGGGCGTTCTCGCGGCTCGCGGAGCGTCGCGCGGACCTTCGCACGTTCGCACGTTGGCTCGATGATGATTTTCCTCCGCGTCCGGGGACGATTTCCCCGAGCTGTTCCGCGCGCGGAAAGGCGAGAGCGGTTTTGGTCGCGGGCACCGCGAGCCCTTCTGGGCGACCTGGAGCCGTCGGGCACTCAGCGGCAAGGCGGGGGGCTAAGGAAGCCCTTGAAATCAATAGCCAGCCGCTACTGCCGCCGCCACCCTGATCAGGCTGCTCTGCGCTGCATCCGTCGCTCCGCCGCCGCCGCCGCCGCCGACGCCGCTACCGCCTCCTCCCTCTTGACGTATCCCGATTTATCCGCACGGCGTGACCGAGGAAGTCGCGTCGTGCCCGACTTTAGTTCGTAGCCGAACGTCTCCCGGTGCCGAGCGTCATCGGTCACCGAGTGACCCGAGTCCGGAAGGGGTAGGGGGATCCACAGGGGTGTCGTGGAAACGCGTCGCGGCGCATGGAATTTCGATGACCGCCGCTAATTCTCCTCGTTGACATTAGGAAGGCCAATCTTCGGGGTCGTCAATGGGGACTCTGTGCACCCTTCGTACGGTGAACGCTCCGAGTACATGTTCGGCTGAACGAGCAACTGCTACACGAAAAGAACGGTTTTGCTGAAGTAAAAATTTGGCTAGGTACAGATCTAAAAGTAATTTGTAACACCATCAATGTATGTAGGACGCTCAAATATGATGATAATGCTGCAAAAAATTTTGATATTCCAGTAACCGTTTCCCACCCAAGTAGAACAGAAAGTTATGATGACGTCAAAATGATGCTAAAATGACGCCTTTGACATCATTTTGAGGTCATTTAGACGTCATCGTGACTTCGAAATGATGTCAAAGGCGTAATTTTAGCATCATTTTGACGTCATCATGACTTTCTGTTCTACTTGGGTTTGGGCGCCCTACATAATTATTTGATGGTCCAACAAAATTATTTTCAGATCTGTATCTGACCAAAGTTTTAGATATTTCAGCAAAATCATTCTTTGCATGTAGTCACGAAAATCCTTTACATATATAGGATTACTTAGATGCTCTCGCGGTTACGATTGAAACTCATTGAGACTGCTGTTTCCCCATGAAGCCGCAGCTAAAAATCGGTGAACGCCAAGCTCGGCGCTGAAGTAGCGTCTCTCGTGGCTCTCGCTGTACACGAGACTCAACGCGACGTCAACATTTACCGTATCCAAGAAACACCACTGCAAAAAGTCTCTAATCTTCCCGTAACATGGAAAAGGCCAAAGCCCCACGCCGTTCGGCACTAAATCACGAGTTGTCATGGCGATCCTTATCTAAACCTCGCTTTATCGGTTTCCCTCCACGTGCCCGCTATATTTAGTAACGTGGCGTATCCCGGGGCACGCTATTGCCAAAAATCTTCGACGGAACGCGAGCAACGGCCACGGCCTAACGACATAACGGGGGCGAGAATGAAGCTTTTCATGTAGAGCGAGAGATTTGATCTCTCGCTTCGAACCGATGACGTAAATACCGAACGGGAAGCGGGTATGAAAAAGCCGAGCTCACCCCCCAGCGTCTCTCCCCCGACATTTAGAGGTCTTATACTTTGACGTTCTTACCGCAATGGGTGGACGCGACCTTCCGATGTGACCGAAAATACAGACGCGTAGGGAGACGTACGTAGATTGCGGTCTGGTTATGAGTTGACCTACTCCACTTCGGTTCTACCTACGCGCTCTCTTTCCAGGGATGCTACCCCTTTCGGAAACTGTCTCGCGTCACGAGGATGCTTGCCCGAATCCTCTCGTCACGATCTCCCGGCGTTTTATCTTATTATCCACGAAACGTCTTTCTTCCCTTCATACCACCCCGTTTAATCTCTCCGGAGAAATAATTAATGTTAAAACTGTTACCGTTAATGCCATTAAAACTTTAATATCCGATTAAAACTTGATATATCCAGAAATCAATATTTCGGATCTAATATATTAAATCTATTTTAATTGAGTACTTCGGAGATTCAAGCTATCGTGTTCAGATGGTCGGGAGCTTACATATGTAAATACAGTCTTGGCCAAAAGTATTAAGCACCTATATTTTTTTATTTATCTGAAATTCTTTCACCTGTATTGATTCCTATTCCAAGTAGAACAGAAAGTCATGATGACGTCAAATTGATGCAAAAATGACGCCTTTGACATCATTTTGAAGTCATGATGACGTCTAAATGACCTCAAAATGATGTCAAAGGCGTCATTTTAGCATCATTTTGACGTCATTATGACTTTCGTGTTCTACTTGAAATTTAAAGGATACATCATATTAACGAAATTATATCATTTTTTGGTCATTATTGAAATCTCGATTTAAAAATCAAAAAGACATAATAAAAAAAGAGTTAATATAAAGTCATTTTTAAGTCATCTGAGATCGAGATTTCAATCATGACCAAAAAATGACAAATTTGGTCAATATGATGTCAAATTGACATTATTTTGACTTTTCTGTTCTTCTTGGGAAAGAATAATTCACAGCAAGTGTCATAAATCAATTTTTTAGCTTTCAGATAAATAAAAAGAAATACAGGTGCCTAATACTTTTGGCCAAGGCTGTATACGGAATAACTGAAGATGGCTTTTAGCTCCATTCGCGAATGTATCGTATCTCCGCGAAATATTATCGCGTTCTCCGCGAACGTGCGTCATACATGCGCTCCCATTCTTGCTCGTGAATAAACTTATCGCGAAACGCGATATCGGACTGCAATTCTGCAACCTTTTTTTACATTTAGGTTCCTGGTAAATAAAGGAAATGTGAAATGAAATATTAACGAGGATAATTTATGAATTTAGGCTCAGGTTTCAGATCTCGGGAGCCGTCAGTTCCGACACGTAATCGAAGGGATTACGCGAACGCACGCAATTGATCGCCGATGGTATCGAAACATTCAGAAGTCTGCATGGTACATTCTTTAATAGAATACTTTTATTCAAACACGAGTGTTAACGAAATCGCTGTTAATAGATTAATCGCACGTGACGGCGCGGCACGTCACGCATGAAGCAAAACCGCAAAAACTCGGTAATGATATATATAATTATACGTATAACAATCGCATATAGATCATATACAACAAATTCTTGGTATATCTGTAATAAAATCTCACTAACGTAGTAGTATCTAGGGGATGTTTATATGCACTGTGCATACTAATTGCATCGCAATTCTGCATTTTTTTTCTTTCTACGGAATATGGAGAGTACGTCTAGTGCAGTTAAAACGCACGAGATGAGAAACGTGCACTTGCCCTCTCTTAGGCACGAATATACATACATACATATACATAACATACATATATATATACATACACATATATATGTATATATGCATATATATATATACACGTATATTCTGTTTTACAAAGACGCGACATAGATCAGGTTCGAATTAACGAACTTCATAATTAATACACGGGGTATACATGTAAAATATATATATATATTATATATATATATATATATATGTAGGGAGAGATAGAGCTTGGACTTTACACGATTAAAGATCTAAGATCATTCTCTCGCTATAGGAGCCGCTGAGTCCTTCTCGCGTGCCGTAACCGAACGTTTACAGAAGAAAATGTCTCGGAAAATAGCGCTACTGAAGAGAAGTCCGAATAACCGCCTCCGAATCAGAAACTCGTACAGCGATGGAAGTTTCACACCGATACAAAGTACACGCGTCGTCGTCGCACGCGCGCGCGGCGAAACGCATTTATACAGTACACGTCTAATTGAACGGCGGAACGGTATTCTTTACATCCTTTATATCGTATATTACAGAGCCGCGAGACACACGGAAAATTCGTAGCTCGCTAAAAAGATTGCCGAGGACCAAGTGGGGCGGTGTAAAAAAACTCGGAGCGACGGAGGAAGCCAGTAAGGTTGAAATCGTGTTTACGCTATATTGCCTCTAGACCTAAGGCACAGTTATATAAATATCTCTATACCTGTGTGAGATAAGTATTACGTGCTCAACAATAGTACTTTAATTGTGACAACCTGCGATCAGCCCGTGAAGACCCGATCGAGCGACCCGTTCGCTTCGGACTCCTCGACAAATAATATCATGTCCATGTATAATTGTCGCGTATCAACGCTTGATCTGGACGATAAGTTCGAGCAGAGAGGTGCATAATTCAAAACCCTTCGGCATTTGTGATATCCGAGACATATCTTTATTCGTTATTTTCGTAAGACAAACATAAAGAAATAAAAAGTGTACACTGAAGCGTCAAGTAAGTTCAATGCATTTTATAACGTTCTCTTTCTCTCTCTCTCTCTCTCTTTCTTTTCACCCTTTTCATTTAATATACCAACGCTGGCGGGATACAACTACCAGCACAACCAATTGTTGGATCATGAACCACTACTCTTCGTCATCAGCCAGCCCCGCCTCTACCCCCTTCTTCCCCTCCGGCCCCGACTATGTGTATTATATATTTTTTTTCAAATGGACACAATATGTACAACGGGGAACGAGAACGGCGCCCGGCGCCGGATGCACCGAAGCAGCGCAAATCGAGCGAACATGGGCAACAACCGTTCTCATGCGGTACACCAGCAACTGGACACTATTTCTGCTTCCAATTGTACAATATTATTTATGTGATGTAAGAGTTATATTACGTAGAGAAAGATGCTATATGACAGTAATAGCACTCTCACTCGTTCGTGTGTGATCATTTGCACCAGTACGGTTCGGCCTATTGCGAATAAGTGGTGTGTAAATTCGAGAAAGAGTGCGATAACAATTAGTAATCGGTAACTTATATTTCCAGTAGCGAATAAGATTTCAAGGCGTTGAGCAATGCGAATGACGAATAATTATTTTGAATATGTATTTATAAGCACGAAATCATTACTCGTTATTCGCGGGTACATTTTTGCCCAACGCTATTTCAGGGCAGGGCGCAAGTTACAGAGTGAAAATCCCTTTACAAGCACAAGAATGAGAATTAACTATGACAAACATAAACCGAGCGTTACTTAGCGTCTTCTAATCAAGTTCATATCTTAAAAAGAAGACGAAAAATAAATAAAATAAATTTTTAAACCAAGCCTTTTATCAGGTTAAGCACACACGCGTAACGAGCAATTCTATTAATGTAGACCACTACCGTTCGTGTTTATAGCATTTATTATGAACATTCGAGTAACGCAACGTTTGGAGTCTGTGTCTGCGATCGAACGATGGCATATGACGGCAGAAGACAGGCTAAAAAAACTTGGGGGCGGTGGGGATACACTGAGGTATACAGTAAGATAAAGGCTGTTCAGATTAGTTTTCCCAGCAAGTAGCCGACTATAACCATGGCAACGGCGATGAAGATACTAGTTGATGTCGGAGCTAACTGGCTATTGCTCTGCGAGGTTAGTCCTCTGGCTGCTGCAAGGTTACCATCATTGCCCAGTGCCGCATTTCGCCACTTCATTAAATCTTCCTGCAGGCAAACACATACGACCGCGTTATTGGTAGACTTCTCGCGACTTTTGAATTTGTTTTTTTCAATTAAAATTAATGCCGATTATTTATTAAGCCATTCCTGGGATATATAGGAATGGTGAGACCATCCATTTACTATTTTTTGGATAAAATTTAAGATTTGATAAATTCAGCTCTGTTACAAATTCAAAGTGCAACAGATTTGGTTTGTATAAACCGATGAAACTGTCGTTGAAAAAATCTGCATCTAAACATTTGACTTTGCATTTACTTACTCTAAGTAGAAGATTTTCCTGCCTAAGCGTGCTTTCCTCTACCCTAAGCTGATTAACTTCTTGCGCAGCTTTTAATAGTTTTTCTTCTGCTTCACCAAGAACCTGAGGAGAATCACATTGTTTGAAGATAACCAACGATTATTGTTCTCAATTTACAACAATACACGTCTTAATATCTTACCTTAGGCGACGATTTAACCGAATCGCCGACTGTTTTGTTCTTTCCATTAGTCGCATTAGAGTCTGCCTTGGTTGTTGTGGAAGTTGCAGTCGTTTTAGCTGTACTAGTAGTGGTACTAGTTACAGGATTTTCAAAGACGCATTTCAGTTTAGAGTCCATCAACTGATCTGGATTTATATCCTTCCACTTAAAAAATAATAATTTCCACTTAAAAAATAATAATTTATTATAATGAATATTAAATAATTATTATTTAATTTTAAAGTTAAAGAGAACAATTATTAAAATAATACGTTTACTTTATTTATTGATATATAATAATATTAGTTTCAATATAATGTACACTTTCTTACCACATCAATTGGATATTCATCGTCATCATCGTCTGGTGCTACCACAGTTTGCACCATAAATTTGTGTTTATTTTTCTCCGACGGATCAAAATCATACGGTTGTAAGCATACTGTAATAAAACGGTTTATGATATTCAATTAAAAAAGAATAGACCTTTTCTAAATTTTACAAATATAAATGATATATATCACCCAAAAGACACGAGAGTTACAGGACTTTAATACGAAAATAAAATTTATAATTTAATTTAT
Source organism: Aphaenogaster ashmeadi (assembly GCA_003063805.1). Lineage (NCBI taxonomy): Eukaryota > Metazoa > Arthropoda > Insecta > Hymenoptera > Formicidae > Aphaenogaster > Aphaenogaster ashmeadi. The sequence continues at coordinate 476,889 of NJRQ01000148.1, forward strand.
TATAAATTTATAATTTAATTAATTAAAAATTTACAATTTAATTGTGTGCAGACTAACCTGCTATTTCAGTGACATCCTTTGGCTTGAGAGCTCCAGAGTTTGGACGTACACAATATCTCTTTGGGGCAGTTGTCTTTATCTTAAAATATACCTTCTTATTCGTTGGATTAATTAATTTTATATATGATGTGACTGGGCCTCCTGTAAAAGGGCCTGCAACAAAGTAAATGATAAAATAAATTACTTACAATAATTTACAATAAGAAAATAGTCGCTTACACACGCAAATTCAGTACTGGACAGGCATTTATGTTTTTCTCCGTAATTATTAATAAAGAAAAGATCATAAAGATCAAGAACAAATAATAAAAGAGACCATTATGGAAACGAACAGGAAGTACAAATACAAAGTGCAAAGAATATGAATATTAATACTTAGCGAATATGCAACTATTTGACGCAGTATTATACCTTTTTATGAGCTACTATTATCCCCATTATCAGCTACTATATAATTAATAAAATCTTTCTTATATTTTAGGAGCATCAAGTAAAACTATAATGATTTGCGTTTCTTCAAAGAAGAAGATCCGCTAATCAAGATCAATCATCGCTCGTTAGTTGCTAGTCATTCCGGTATTAGTCATCGTTTTATTAGATAACGTTCAAATTCCTTTTGTAAAACAAGGTATATAAAACAAGGTATATAAAACAGATAGATCCGTTAATTGCTATCACACAGCAACCAGCTATAAAAGTCAGGCGTCACTAATTACAATATTACAAACTTCATTACAAACTTCATTACAAGAGAATTATTGTTGCCAAGTCATACGAGGGTACAAACAAGATATAAACACAATGTAAATTCGTTGCACGCAGAAAAAGAAATGTGTGGAAATACGTGACAGAGGGAGTGGAAAGAATAATCAACGGGGCAGGCGCGATTACGGATTGTTTTCGGTTTTCGAGTGCGTTTCGATCCCGATAACGAGAACTCGCGCGATCGTGTCCGCCGTCGAAACGGCGATACCGCGAACGATCGGCGCTCGAGTGTTTGTCTCTCGAATGTATTGTACGTACGGCACGCACACGACGCCGGTCATAGTCGAAGGACGTTACATCACACGATTTAAGCATAATTAATGAGTCCCATTTTCGCGTTACACGTTCGGCAAGAGCGAGGCGGCGAGCGCCGAACGTTCGCGTAAACAGACGCGGCCGTGACGATCGGCGTCCGAGGTGTTAAATGAAAACCCCACACCGCGTGGGCGTGTGGCGAATAATAAATCTGTAAATATCTATTCTCCGTCGTCTTGCGTGAAATTCTGAAAGGGAACGCCAAGGGCCGTGCGCGCGTAGGTGGAAGTCGGAGTTCAACGTTCCCCCGAGTTTCATGAAGGAAACCCGAGCGGACCTTCGATTCCGAGAGAGAGAGAAAAAGAGAAGGAGGGGGAGAGTGTGTGTGAGAAAGAAAGAGAGAGAGAGAGAGAGAGAACGAGGGGATCGTAAAGAATTCGAACGGCATTATTCGGAACTGGCGATCTACCGGCGGCCTGCCTGTCGCGAGGCATAAATAAACGAGCGCTCTTATGGATTACTGGGCGCGTATAGCGGCGGCTAAGTGGAGCAGCGGTATAAATTCAATAAATGGGTTTTCCGCGTATCGGCGATTAGCGATCGTCCGGCGGAGACGGCATTGAGAGGTAGCAGCGGACCCATGCCGCCGTCGCGGCATCGATCGATGGGCACCCGCACGTTTCGCAAAAGACCGGGAGATCCGATCGACCGATCTCTGTCTCCGTTCCGTCGCCGCGAGGGGGGAAAAAACGCCACGGAAACGCGGAAGCGGTCAGAGAGGGCGCGAGAGCCATCGGCCCGTTCTTCCGTCTCGTCACCTGCTTGTCCCTTTCGTTCCTGGACGAGGCGAGCTCGTCCTGGCTCGTCCTCGGGGAGCTCGCCTCGTCGAGGAAATCGGGACGGACGGACGTTCGGCTGTCGGCTCTCGCGGCGGGTCTGACAGCGGATTGACGTACGGATGAGGCGCAGATGGGGTTAGGTACGGGTTGGCGACGTCGCACACGCTCGTCGAGGGACGGCCGCGACCTCGGAGCCTCCTCGCCGCGAGCGTCACGACGCGACGCGACGCGACGCGACGCGACACGGCACGGCACGGCACATCGTGACGCAAGCCGCGATCGCGATCGTTACGCAGCGTGGTGGTCGTGCCGTGCCGTGGCGAGGAACGTGCGAATGAGAGCGGCCGCGCGGGCGAGTCAGCGAGCGAGCCGAATCGAGTGGAATCGCTGCCTTACGTCATCTTGACGACGTAGCTCCGACGTAGCTCCTCGCCGCGAACGTCGCCGATTATATCGCGACGGGCGCGAGCGGGGCGACGCGTTCGCGACAAGGAACTCGGCAACATAAAGGAACACAGAACTAGTGAAAGAGGAAAA
>NJRQ01000149.1:817-16161 GCA_003063805.1 Aphaenogaster ashmeadi
ATCCTGAACGAGCCTCCCCAACTCGGCTTGCAGTGAAAGGGACAACAGAGTACAGCGTCAGATAAGCGTACTCCTTTGATTCGCGTTAAATCCTGTTTACATTAACGATGGCTTGTATCAACGCGGTAAAACGATTTTGGCAATGAGAGACGGATATCATCTTGCGTTTTACTCTCACCGTCTGTCTCGTTCGTCGCTACATAGGTGAGTATGCAAAAGAGAACATTAAAAATACAAATAAGAAAGAACAAATGATATTCATTCATCAAGTCAAGAAATTTCTTTGTTACATTCTTGCATGGTTTAATAATCTCTTTTTATGCAAACGGGCGTGCTAATACATTATCATAGCGGAATTCTAGATATTTAAGTCCTTTGACTCAACAAACTTTTCGAAATAGCAACCAGTTAATCTCACTTGCCTCTCACGAAAACACGACCCTTCTACTTATTTTTAGTGTGAAAGTCCCGTCATAATCGAAGGTAATTCTCTCAGAGTGCAAACGTATCACAAGGTCTTCGCGCATGAGCCAACCTTTATTGTTAGCTGCAGAAATATATGAGTTCACCACACGATCTTTTCGTTGAATCATTTGCAAATTGCATTACGACAGAATCCCCACACGTAAACAATTAAAAAAACGGTAAAATTTTTTTGTCCTTATACGTAGACATCGAATTCGAAGTATTAATACATCTATATAGACACCGAAAGCTAAGGAGCGAGCTACCTTTAATCGCTTTGCCAACGATCTATTCACTAGTTTATCAACCTTAAAACGGCGTGTAGCGAAACAAAATCACAAGAAATTTATCTTAACTTTCTAACGCTACTGTATCGAAGGATTAAGGGATGGAGGGTTAAAACAAGTTTTATTATAAATGGGACTATATAAGCTTATCTAATGAGATATTATTTATTACTCTACGATTATTAGTTGCGAAGATATCAAAGTGTGACATGTTTTCGTTGCGCTCATTCGTGCTCGCGAAATTACCCCCTACCCCGGAGAAAGACGTAGTTCTACGTAAAAAATTGATCAGATTAAATTTAAGATTGCTTAGTTTACATACTTAACAAAATAACTTTAAATTAACATTGTACCTATTATTAATACGTATATTTTCGAAATTATCGAAAACGATAACTTGCTTTTGACTTTTCATCCATTTCATTTGATTCATAGATTTATCTCCAATGATATACTCCATTATTAGAGAAGAACTGCGCGAATCAATCAATAATGCTTGAGTTTTATGAGACCAAAGTTTCAGAAAAATACTTTAGTATAAAAGTAAAGCCAATGTGTAAGATCATTGGATCATCGCGAGGCGAGAGAAAAGAATCGTTATCGAAGCAGCTGTGAACCTATCCCAATAAATTAATTTGTGAAGCAGATTCTCTTCACTATCAAGTGCTTCGTAAAACTACGCAGCTGGTCTGCGGTCAATCGAAGCAAAGTGCCTCGTTACGCAGAAATTTTTTTGCAATCATTCCTTGTTATTTCTCTGTGTAATAACATATATCATCTGTAACTGTGATTTTATTATATTCTTTAATACAAATTATTTTTCGAATATTTCTAACCTATTACAATGTGAGATTTTCTCTTATTTCACGAAATTACTCTTTTAATTACTAATTATGACAGAAAAAAATGTTATTAGACGATATCATCTCATAGCGCAAAAATCTGATGGATTCTTAGAATATTAGCATGGGTTTGTCTCTCAATTTTCCTTTGCTAGAAGCTCGTTTCTTCCCAATTATCTAGAAAGATCGTGACTTTATAGACCCGGATCTATTACCAGAGCAGCTAATAAATAACGGGTCGCTATTCCAGGATCGAATGAGTGTGCAGTGGTCCTATTTTCTATCTTCTTCTTCATGCGTTGTTTGTCTCTTTTCCTCTTCTTTCTTTACCGTTTTGCTACTCCCTCTCTTCATGTTCCACCTCCACGGTGCTTCCATTGATAAATGGGGAAGTAGGAGCTCCAGTTTCTCTCGAAGGAGACTCGCAATGGGCATAGCTCACTCTGTATCGGTCTGTGCCATCTTCGGAGTCTTTCTTCTTCCTCTTCGTGGTTGCCCGTTAACGAGGTACGAAAGCGAGGAGGCGGGTTCGAGTTGGAGAACAACGTAACCGTTCTGACGATCGCTCGAATTGGAAACCGCGAGTTCGTTAGTTTATGTCGTCTACGCTACGAAGTCCCAATTAAAACTGAGTTTAGACAGACGTTAAATACGTATCATTATTTCCCAAAAACAAATATTAAATATCAGTTGTCGCAATACCGTTATACGTTTAATACGTTTATACATTATTTCAATGTTTTCGAATGCAATATTTAAAAAATACAAATGGTTTTAAACATTTTGCTGTAAATCCAGAACTACTAGATCAAAAGTAGTGGCGCGATAAGAGAATTTATAATTAAACACAGTTAAACAGATCTATAAGATTTTTCATAAAAATTATTATTTTATAAATTTCATAAAAATTTATGCGCATTAAAAAGAAGTGCGATTGCGCTCGATGATCGTTTGAAGTTTATTAAGAAAGAAAAGAAGAGAATCGAGTAGCGGATTTCGATTGTGAAAACTGAAACTCGTAGAAGCTGGTTTTTCGAGGACGTTTTCGAGCGCACTGCTAACGAGCATTCGAAGCGAGAATTTAGTTTAATGGCCGAACGAGCCGAGTTCGCTCGCTTATCTACTCGTGCGACGGTCCTTCTTGCAGGACGTCCCCGTTACTTTGGCTCCAATTGACACGTTCGAATCTCCACAACGCACCCGACGGAGAACACGAGAAGTAGTTTAGCCGCTCGTGCGTTTCTTTTGCTTTTACCGGAATCGAGGAAAGTGTTTGTGCTGCGATGACTCAGCCGCGTCTCGCGATTCGCAGCGCTGGCGGAAATCCGCGCGGTGTCTTTATTGCTTTCAAAGCGTTTTGCCGGAGGGAATAACTCGCGTGCTGAGCGAGACTCAGCTGTGAAATCTATTTGCGTATTTTCCTGCTGTTTCCCTTATTCGTATGCGCTTTGTGCAATTTTATATATCTGTGGCGATGCTGCACTGCGTAGCAATGCTTCGTAGACTTTCGTTAAGTCTGATTCTACTGTTATTGATGCTGTTAGAAAGATAACAAAGTAAATAGAAATTAAATACACAATCTAGTCTGGATTTTAAAATTGGGTATTTTTTGCGAACAAATTTATAATTAGAACGTCGGTAAAACAAACGTTAAACAAATCTGCAATAATGCTTAAGGCTCCTGAACACTCATCATTACTATCTCAGATTGTGATGTCAGAGAAGCGAAAAAATACATAACAAATACATAAAAAATTCTTGCAACATATATTAAAATAGAAATATTTTTTAACGAAACAATATTTGCAATTGGTAGAATACTTGTAAAAAATATATCGAAAACTCTCTTTTTCTGGGAGAAATTAAATAATATTTATTTCTATATACCTATTATTAATTTGATAGTTGTCATAGCTACGAACATAGCTCGTTTTGTTTTTGGACACAATTCAATTTTAGATATATGATTATTTATTGATTAATGAAAAAGGAGAATCAAAAGGAGAATCTTTCTATATTACACAGATCTGTTCTATCGCATGTGTTTTACTGAAAAATATTTCCATTTTAATGTATCTTGCAAGAATTTTTATTATGCATTTTTTCACTTCTGATATCATAATCTAAGATAGTAGTGGTGAGTGGCCAGGAACCTTAAAGGCAATCGCGTTTATGTGTACTTTCAGAATCATCCGATTTTCGTGCAAAATTGCAGTTATATAGAAAGCTCAAAATTTCGCGCGTTCAAGACCGTGGCGTGCTTCGAACGCCAGAAGCGACAGCTGCAAAAAAATCACAAGAAAAAAAATTGCCGGACGCATCAGCACGTTACATGATTCTCTGACATGCGCGTGGTCAGTTTCATATCGTCCACTCCTATCGGGTGTACGTTCACCTCTGCGCGTCGCGTGAAGTATCGTTCCATCGGCGGGCACGAATTTTCTTGGCTCATTGTTGGTCGCTCGACGCTTTAATCCCGCGGGTCGCCGAGCCCTCAGGGGAGCAAATACACCGTCGATAAGAGACTCGAGATAAGATGGACGGGTGGGGCATGTGCGGAGCGCGACCAGGTATCTCACACGCGAGTTTATACTCACGCATACCGGCAAAACTGCATGTGTACAAGTCTATATACAAAGTCTGACGTTTTGCCCACGGATAGTCGCGAGCTACGAGAAATCATCCCTTCGCATCAGCAAGGACGAACCCTTCCTTCCGCACGTGCTTTCGTACGTTTCTTTTGTTCGATCCGGCAGCGCACATGCTACTTTTTGTGTTGTAAATGCGCATTGGATCTTCCTGGATGTACTCTTTAGCACAAATTACTAGCGTTTATTTATCTGATTTATCAACGTTACTATTTGATATTATAAAATACATTTCTTTACATCTGCTTTTAAAACGAAGATATCCGGCCTTATAACTGTCACGTTAAATAATGTCACTACTCCTTGAGAATTGCATTTTTGAAAAATTCGTTTTTAATGATTAATTTTGAAAAAAGTTGAACCCCTCGAGGAATTTGCACGAAGTACTTCGATTATTCATTTACGGTTAAATGTAACCGACATAGGACGACGTATATACAATGTGTCACGAAGAGCCACGTCGTGCTCTGGCGTATGTTGATGACAGTGCAGATTGTGCCTGCTCCGCCCATGTTTTGCATATACTCGCCCGGACTTACGTGTATGCGGTACATATGTACAAGCCCATCCTCCGACGCGCATCGACATCGTTGCGTAAATAATCCAAACTGGCAAACCGAGTCACGATCACGTTTGCGCGATCATATACATGATGGGAGGGAGAGAGAGAGAGAGAGGGGCCGAGGAAAAAATTCCGCTGTTCTCATCTCCACCCATTCTTTGAACCCGCCCGTCTATCGGCTATGACGCAACTTTTATTACGTGGCTTATATCGTTTTGTGAATTATGCGGCCGGTATTCGATGCAGAATACCGGACCAGGTAGAGCCGGCGAGAGAGGGTTACAAAGAGTGCGTTGTTCGCGGGACAAGCGATATTAATAACGTTGAAGCTCATTCCGCCCGTTGGTTTGCGGGATAAAAGAAAATAAAATGACGCATTATCGATCGTTATTGGCATTCCGCCCATCACAGCTTGAAATTTTATAATTTATATTTTTTTATGTTATTTTATGCCTCAAATTAATTTTAAAATTTGTCGGTCTTCTCTCTTTTTCTCTCTTTCAATGTATTCATTTAAACAAATTTTCCAATTTAATTTAATTTGCCAATAATTAGATAAACAGAAACTTGAATGCTTTTTACGAACATTATATATGTATCGATAATATAATTAAAACATTTCTACGTTATTGCCGAAAATTTGTAAAATTATTTTACGTATTTCTTATTAGACTGTTATTACGAACAAAAAAAATCTGTTTAATGGCAATACTTAAAAAATCGTATTGTTAAAATATGTATGAATTCGCGATGGCTGGCGCCACCGTTCGGTTGATGCTTCAAGTCGCAAGCTGCATAATCGATCGCATCCAAATGTGCATCATGGGCCTTCGTTAAGGTCAATTTCTCTCAAATTTGGACAACCGATTCGAATTGCAAAATCTCCAATGTATTTCACGATTCATTGAGAGCAATGGCAAGTTTCAAGTTTCCTTTTAGAGGCGCATTTATCGTCCCGTCTTTGTCTCTTGCGAAAGTAATGCTTTGGGTTTGCCTTCCGACACGTAATTTTGGTACGATTCGCTGAAGCACGCGTTTAGAAAGGCGAGAACGATGAAGGAGATGACAGGGTATTTCTGTGCTCCCTTAGAGGGGAACACAACGAGCATGATCCTCTTTCTCGCAGCCACGCGGACGGTACCTTCACGGTGTGACGAACGAGGGCGAATTTCCCACATCGACTTTCTCGATGAGTTACCCGTGGGATCGTCTTCACGTCGCTTAAGAACTTTCGCGAAAAAGGGGAGCCGGAAAGATAGAGAAAATAACGCCTTGTGTAGCTTTGTCTTCTAATTTCGTTCGTTCACTGATGTACAAAATGTTGTCAAAGACAAATGAAGCTTTGCTACAACACGTTATTAAATAAGACAAAGGAAATTGGTTTGATCCGTCTGGATTTATTAGGTTTTCTTCGTGATACGATCAGTACGATACTCGAATCTCGGATAAACTTACACTTCGTGCATGAACTCGAAATTTCTTGCACATATTCGTATGACACTATGCTTCTGCCATTGTCAACGTTATGAGCTATCGTTTACAAATTTTACTGATATAGATGTCATACACAGGCATAGGTGCGCATTTTTCACATTGCGCGAGTGAAGTTCGAGCAGCGGTCCAAGTCAAGATAAGTTTGCGCGGCACGGATTCGCGATACGACGGGGATGGATTTCGAGTTCAAGTTGGAATCAACCGGCTTTTCGTCGGGATTTCGCCACAACGTGAACACGAAAGCCGTGCGGACCGTATCCGCCTGTTTTACAAACGACAAGACAAGAACGGCTCGCGCGCGCGCCTATCTCGTTACACTCTCAGTGAATACATAAATATAAATTACTTAATTTCGTAACTTGGTTTAAGTTCGCGCCTACCGGAGAAGAGACGTGATCTTGAATTCATTGTCTCATCAGGGCGCACCTCGCGACGATGTACCGAGTACATAACTGTGTATACGCGCGCGTACACAGAACGGCGACGCCTCGCATAATCTCATTGTCCTAAACTATCTCTTTCGCTCTTGTTCCTCTATCGACGATTTGCCAGCCCCACGATATACGCCCCCGAGATGATTTTTATATTCGGCATCGCCGCGATTTGGTTTGCTAATAGCGTTTCGCCTCAGGGAATTGTCACGCGGGATTTAAAAAGCTTCCTAAGCTAAATACACATTTGATTTACTTTATTTTTATCTTGATTAAATTTTCCCAATTTTTTGACTAATTAAATACCGACAAGAAAGGGTATGTTGAGATTAAAAAATATGCCGCCTCTTCATCGATATATTTCTTCATCGATGTGATGGTTATAAAAAAATACCGGCAACTACATCTCAGCAACGCTGCAGGTATAAGATTACAGGAACACATCGTTCAAAAGCACCATAACAACGATACGTCACGTGTCATGTGTAGCAACAGATGAAAAGCAGATTTTGAATATCATGTTGCAAGAGAGGGTTGGGCTGCCGTATGTAAAAATTATAACGCGCGTTCGACGCGTCGCTTTTAAACTCTCGGGCCATCCTCTGAAAATACACTCCTTTCATATGCAGCCGACAGTTAAAAAAAGCTATACCGTTTGTGCTAAAAATTGTCTCTATGACATCACGAAAATAAATAAAAATAGAGTTCTTCAATTATTGGTCGGTTCAATGAATATTCTAGTCATGTAACGTACTATTATACAGAAACGTTATTTTATATTAGACGTCAGACATCCAATGCAGTTCTCGGCTATTTGCGCGTGATAATTTACAACGTTGAATTTATAATCCAGTTCGACATATAAAGATAGTGTACAACGGTACACTAATTAACCGTCGTGATTTATATATCCCCGCAAATTGCCACGTGTGCATATTTGACTGTTCGCCTTGTGATTATAACGACGTGATTAAAAATGTCAAAGGAAACGTTTCTGCATAACATGAGCCGTGCAATAAATATTCACGTGCTGCATGATCGAAACATCAGATAATGCTACGTTTTGTTGCACCGCCCATTGATAATAACGTTTTCTCCAACGTGCTTCTATCGATAAGAGATACTGGTCGCGTTAAGATTACCTCGATTCCACCGGATGTACGCATTTCTTCTCGCCCGAATGTTCCCTCCCTAACGTGATTTACATACATCAATTAACTCATTGGCGACTCGTTAGGCCAACGGGTTGCATTCCGGTCGAACATCCGGCAGTGTTAAATCAAGATTTCTCCTGAGATAAGCGTTCCATCGCGCCCGGGCTCCGATTCATTTGGCATACTTTAGAGACCCTTCTCGGCCTCCTGTCGTGTCCCTTCCTCTCCCCCATCGATGTTCTCGGCCAGTTAATATGTTAATTGTTTTGATGATTTAACGCGCGCGTACTGACGTGCCGTAAAGTGTATTCTTAACGCGCTAACAATCTCTTTGCTTGGTACACGTCGACCGTGTATCATCGATACACGAATTCTCATTTAAAGGCGTGTTAAGATGCGAAAAGATATAATCGACGAGAATGGGTCATTCATAGAGCATAAAGATGAGACTCGGTGAGGTATTCAGCGATAGAGGCACGTTCCGAAGGAAAAATCTATCGTCTCGCGGCGCGGTGCTCATTCGAGTGAACCTATTTGGAACACGATCATAAAAGAAGACTGCGCTCTCCATATCGGAGACTGAGTTCTCCATATTATTTGATCAGACTCGACGTTACCTAAATTGTTCCAGCCCGTTCATGGCTGCTGGAAAATTGGAAAAGCGTCTACCTCCGAGGAGAATGAGCGAGCTAGAACGCGTGTAAAAGGGACTCGCGTGCGCTGCGAAGGAAGTTGCGAGGATATCGATCGATCTACGAAACTTATACGAAATGACGGAAAGTACGAAAGTTCTACTTGTACCTTGGCTGAACTCTAGATCGCATGTAACTCATACATCCATTTTCCATTTTCTCATTTGGTCCTCACGTCGCTTAAAATATGAATAATTTTGTCCAATTTTTATATTTCCTCTTATTTTCAAATCTAGCCGCATTCGTTAAAACACTTTTCATTGCTAGGGAATTCTGAAGTATCCATATTCGCTTCACGTTCTGTTGAAAGATATATTTATAAATTCAATTTCATTCAAAATCGCCATGGATAGCTGTTTGATAGCTTCCGTCGGTCCAAACAGGTTGCGTCCAATCCGAGAATAGTGTGTATTTCTTCGAAACATACGAAGGATACGTATGATGATAGACGTAGATGCGAGAGCAGTACCTTAAATTTTTAAATATAGATTTCCGAGAAACGGTACCGCGGAGAGATGGAGAACGGCACACGTGCACTAGGAGCTAAGCGTTGTTCGGGGGCTCGTTTGAGGGTCGGATCAAGGCATTTATCCTCCATTCTGCATCCCGGACGATCCCGCCGCACCTCTCTGTCCGATGTGTACGCGTACGAAAATCTCTCTCTTTATCCCACCCTACTCGGCCACCGCGGGGAATTCGAGGCGTTTCCATTGTGCCATCACAATGGCCGCAGCCTTCGCAGCTGTCGGCGGAAACAAATTTCTAATGTCGTATTAAACAAACCATTACAATGCTCGGATCTATGGCGGAACATTTGACACAGACACGCGCGCACACATACGCCCGGCGGCTATATTGGCTTCTGCCATCGATTGATGCGGATGGTCGAACAATGGAGGCTTCGCGGACAATATTGCGTCGTATGCGCGCGACATTCACCACCACCTCGCGAACGGCACGAGTCTCTTGACGTATTAGCACCGGATTTGTCAGATTACAGGAGAGATTTATGAAAGGCAGTTTCGATTTCTACTACGCGTCCATTCAGTGGGTCACGTATCGATGTCGTATGGCACCAATAGTACGTTATGCGCTTTTATTAATTTCTATCCAAAACGTAACTAAAAGTGATATTCGAGCTTGCAGAGTCTTTGCGGCGTGCAGTTCATGACACGCTAATACAATTTAAAGTAAATGAGATATTATGAAAAATATTGTATTTCTTTCTACCAGTAACGTTGTGATTATTATGTAAAGTGTTCAAAATTTGAATACGATAAAATTTATAACAGTAAATTGCGATGAAGTTTCCTTACAGACATATGTTGATTAAATCTTCCGTATTTCTTTCGATTAACGATACTATATGCCATTGAATGTTTTAAATTTATTTTTGAACATTTTTTAATTTTCACTGATTTCTTATTGAATTGTTTATTAATACATTACACGGAAAAAACAATAAGGTTGCCACAACCACAATAATAGTAACATTTGGTACAGCCACGTTCTGTGGTTGTCACATTCACATTGTTTTGTGTAGTGCATCTATATATGTTTGTCTCAACATTCACTATGTTTGTCTCAACATTCACTATGTTTGCTGTACCAAATGCATATAGTTGCCTTCACATCAATGTGGTTGTCACAACCACAGGACGTGGCTGTACCAAATGTTACTATTATTGTGGTTGTGGCAACCTTACTGTTTTTTCCGTGTACACTTACAAGTAGTAGATATATTAATACAATCTATTCCGCATTTATTTAATTATGTTTTATTTAAATATTCCATTAATTTTATTTGACATTATACAAATAATTTTTTAACGTCTACAAATAAACTTTAACGTCTTCTTGAAACAAAAGTGTAACGTGAATCTCTTGTTAGAAAGTCACGATTACATTTGTGATTTCTGCGATGAAGGAATCGGCGATATGATTGAGGCGACGCAATAATCCATCGCGAATTACGTGCTCTGACGTGCCTCGTCGACGACGGTAATCCACGAAGGTCGACATGATTGGCAGCATCAGTCCGTGGGATGAAGCGCCGTAAGATTAGCAATGGAAGGGCGGTAGGGTAATTTGTATTCAAGTTAGGTGTTGTCCCGCCACCTGGCAGCCCTTGCACCCCTCTTTCCGACTCGCATCCACCTTTTCTTCCTCTCTTCCTTTCGTTCTGACATTCTCACCTCCCTCGTGCCTCTCATCTTGTCTCCGCGTCGACGTCCTGTCCGTCCCGCTAGGTTGACGTATGTCCCCATCGATCACATCGTTCGCAGCCCTCTTTGGCTCGCGTTTCCACGTCCACCATGCACTACGCTCGCGCCATTGAAATTCCAGCCGGGTATAATAAGGTTTTATTGCTCTCGCGGCCCGGTCTGAAAACAAAAGGTGGAGGGAACGAAGGTTCTCTGGGATGTTGGAAATAGGAGAGAGAAGGACGTCGTGAAACTTTCGTCTAGCTTGAGGGTGGCTAGACCCGGCCGTAAAGTAAGAACAATGTCGATGATGGCGAATACCTTGACTGTGTTAAAAATCCGTCCCCTAAATCGCGACTGATGGATTCATTTGGGTGACAATTAAATTCGCTGTCAAAGGAAAAGAGCGAGTGGTAGATTGCAATTTCAAGAATATAATTGTCAATCTGTTGAATACCTCTTATAAAAGATGCAATTCAGTACGTTGAGCATTGTATACACACGCAAAGTGCGTGTGTTTTGAAATATTTATTGCAATGTAGATTTTGCTATAAATAATTTTTCTGGCATAGTCGTCATTCAGAAATGTCCGATCAAGTCACTACGCGAAAGTTAGCAGTATAAGTAAGCAATACGTCAGAAGAAATCTTTATCGGATATGGGATGTGTGGACTTGTTAGCCAAAAACAAATACGATCTGGGTAGGCACTATAACACGAGTCGTATATCTGCTGGGCTTCCGTCAACACCCATGGGATTATCCATCCCATCTCATTTCCGCAGCATCCCTGTCAGCCACCATCTGCTCGTGCCTTTGACGATTTATTCTTATTACTTTATTCGTGAAAAACTTCAGAAAACTAAACCGCGGACTTCGTCGTTGAATTTTGTACAAGAACACGAGGGTGAAAACAAGACGAGGCGAACCGCGAATTTGCATGTCGCAAGAGTAGAATATAGAATGACTGAATATCTCTTTTATAATAAAGGAAATTAAATATTTTATTTAATTTCTCTATATTAAAAGGAAAAAAATATTTCTATTTTATCTTTTTTATATTGAGTAAGATTTTTGGCATGTAACGCATAGTGAATCTTAAAATGAATTAATATTTGTATAGTGTAACATTTAATGAATTTTTATATAGTAATTATTTTTGAAATATGTATTGTAAGCAACATTTGGACGAGTGAATTATTTGCTTTACGTCTTATACGTTTAGTTCAACTCGTATATAAATATTTTATATTTTGATTAAGTTTCCGAATAACATATGGGATTCTTGTTCCCACGAGTGTTGACGGAATGTTTTTATAAGTAAAGAGGGTCAAAACCTTGTGTTGCTTCTTTACATTTTTCCCTATACCTAAATGCGAAGACCATGCGCGCGGAAATGGGCTAAACTTCCGCGTGCATATTTTACTTTCTAGAATTCACACGATTGATATATATTTGCATATTAATCGCTTCCAAAAAAGTTTTATTTAAAATAAAATATTAAAAACTATTTACAATTCTCTTATTTTTCGGTAAAAAAATAAAAAGTAAAGAAGATGCTTTATTTTTTATGACACAGTGGTTGACAGATTGTCTATTACATTTCTGAAAAATTTCAAGCTTTCTCGCTCTGGCTATTTCCTTTGATAGCGTATAGAATTTATTTGACACTGAAATTAATCCACTTTCCACGACCTGAGTAACGGATTCTTGATCCTTTATGATACAGAAGAGACAGTATGTTTTTATACTGTTAAGTGAAATGAGATTAAGGATAAGTGAATTTTATAAATAGACGATATATGTACATATATATTAGTCTATATATATATATATATATATATATATATATACAGAGGAGCAATAAAATTGTAACGACGCAAGGGCTTTAGGAAAAGAACGTGTAACATCTTTTTCCCTTATACCTCAGTTACGACGTGTAAGTAAGAGGTGCACGTACTTGGACGAAGGAATCCTTTGATCATCTTCGCATCTGGTGTAAAAGATTTAGAGTAGCGCGAGTTCGCTCTCTCGGCCACATATCGGCGTCTGTGAGGTTCGCTTTGCCGCGCTCTCTTAGCGAGTCTCTCGCCGCTACGGCCGTTTGGGAATACAACCATTATCCTCTCAACATACAGATGAAAGCGAAACCTGACCGCAGAATGGATTTATCCGACAAACGTGCCACAAAAGGGACGAAAGTTTTCCGCTAATGCTACCGCAGACATCGCGACGCGCAAAAGACTTTTTCAGTTTTAATTGTCCTAAAACAAGCTTGTCTGTTTTGGTGTACACTGTGTATTCCTAAATACATTCAACCAAAATACGTATTGCAAGAAGATCGTTCATTTAAGTCGAGCTCAAAATTTTATTACGATTACAGATGCAGTAATTTTATAAATAATAAAAATCACCGTTTTTATATTGGCGAAATAACTTTTTTGTTGAGTAGCCAAGGTATAGTTGACTATCCAATCCGCTGGTGCACAGAATTCCAGTATCGTTTATACACGTCGTAAAGAAACGCTTTGTTAGCTGTTACTAAGTTACTTGACGTTTCCGGTAGTTGCATCTACCGGTGCGGCGTGAGAACGTTTTATACATGGAGCGTAAAATCTTCTTTGTGAACCGGGACCACTCTATGTTATTCTCGTTCGCTATACAATGCTACAATCGATACATTATTATTACCATATCATACAAGCTATATCTGTTGGACCATGAGTTTTTCTTTCTTATTATCGTAAAAGGGAATTTTATCTTTGTGGAAATTTAAGTCCCCTCTATTTGGGACATCACAGCATCATGTTGATAGACGTATGAAGTTGTTGTTAATAACGTAAATATTTTTTTCTCATTTGAGGCGTTGTAACTGTAAAAATATTATAGTAATAAGATATTCCGTTATTATTTTTTGCTTTTCTACTGCTCTTGAAAATAATTATACGGTTATTGCAGATTATAGATGATACTTGATTATTTTAACGAAATATTCTTACAACTGATAGTATAGAAGATAATATTTATTCGCTGATATACTCTCCGGTAGTATCATGAATTCATAAATTCGACGATTCTATGTCGCATCCTGTTACGTGTACGTATTACATCACCGGCGTGCATTCTTTCGTGCTTGTGCAGCAGCAATGCATGCGCGTATAAACTGTGGTAACCGCGTTGTAACCTTGCCAATTTAGACGTAAATCGCATTCTCGGCACCGCAAAACTTTCGCGAGACGATATTGTTCTGACACTACGCAAACACACAACGAAAGCGGAGCGCAATTCCGGGACGGGTGTAGCCGGGGCTATGAATTATGCAACCCCTATTGGCTGCTGGCACCCCTCGGTGGCCCAGCACAATCCTCACACTCCTCCACTCGCTCTCTTTGTCTTTCTCTAGAATTTCTCTATGCTATTGCATCTCTCTAGTTCCATCTACCGATGCACTAAGTATATCTGTTGTATCGACTAACTTCTTTCACCGTAGTATTTGTACTATAGATTGTAACAACACACATTGCAACATTCAATATGAATATTTCAAAAACGGCCATTCCAATATTACTTCGCATTTTATTATTTCAACGGTATACTTTTTAGAAACGTAGTTAAAATTTAACTTGATGAAGCTATAATATTTTTTTCCGTGATGACTGATTAAGAAAATTAATCAGCTAATCAGCTACATGATCAAGTCTATTATTCATTTACTCCACGACTACATATATTTGGTGCAGTAATCACTTATTAAAAGCACGATCGTGTACAGAAGATAAAAAAAAAGTTTAAATTTTGCTATACATCGTTTCGCCCGCTCCATTAGACCTTTGAAATCAGTCGACTGAGTGCCGGAGGAGAGAAATATCAGATGAAAAACGCAAATCGCCACAGCCGCATTTGAAATGCTTAAATAGAACGTGTCGTAAAAAGAACGGGATACTTTGACGGAGGCTATACGTTTTATCTTGGTGAGGAAGGTGCGAGCCTCGCTTTCATCCCCTTTCCGTTTCACCCGCCGACACTAAAGAGTCGCGTCTGCTATCTTCCTTCCGCAATACCATTGCTAACGGGGCACCATTATCAGTAACACCGGCCTAATGATTTTCAAGCGGACCACCCGCTCTGTTGACTCCAAAAACTTTCTAGCGCTAAAAACCTAAGTTAATTTGTGATTTTTATTTAAAATTATAAATAAAGTTAAATAAAAAAGATTGCACGTTTTTTTATCGATGTTACATAGATCGTTGAGAATATGGAATTTTCAGCCAATATTTATTAATTATGAGTATTCAATTACTTGATATTATTTCTTTAGTTTTATACATATAGTTAACCTTCCGGAGCTGACGATGAGTCTATTGGACCACTCAATTATAAATCTATCTGTCACCGCTTAATAAAATAAATTTAATTAATTTTTTTAATACGAATTATATGTCATTTTAATCACGAAAAAAAGTAGCTGTTGTAGCTAAAAACTGTGTGTGGTAACTAAATTGCAGTCGTAATATACAGGGTGTCCCATTTTAAAAGATCCACGCGATTATCTCTTGAAATATTCGTT
>NJRQ01000149.1:24478-50091 GCA_003063805.1 Aphaenogaster ashmeadi
CGATGTCATTCGCATCGACCATTGGGAAACCTTTTAATCGACTCCAACTCGGATCCATCAAACAGTGCATCCACTTGGCCAAGAGCCTTTGGTACCTGGTTGTAGATCATTTTGGTAAAGCGACTCAATACCATTCTGAACACGTCAGTGACAGAAAAAAATGTCTTTTTGTTCGGAAATTATCTATTGGTTTTGGAATTTTTGAAGCCCGATATCTCTGGAACGGTAAATAGGTACACTCTGAGACTGACAATCTGTAATCAGCTTGACGAGACCTTTCGTTTAGTACCTACTTTGTGACCAAAATCGAATGGAAAAAAAATGGGGCCGATCTTGTTCTCACTCTTTATTTATAATTTTTATTTATAATATAAGTTTAACGGATATTATGAAATCTTTAATATTCATCAGAAACTCTTTCAGAAATTTATATGAAAATAATTGTTTTTTTTCTATAATTGCTTAATCTGATTAGATCATTTTAATCTGATTAGATCATTTTAGTTAATAAAAATACAATTTTGTTTTAAATATTATCGGAAGACAATATATCGACGGATCCCATTTTACCGCGACAAATCGCTCTTCAGCCAAGCTGGATGATTTATATCGTTATTATTTCGCGGCAAGCATTAATAGTCGAGCAAACACGGTGGAAACATGTCAGGCACACGCGAAAGAGCAAAATTCCATGCGAGCGGGCAGGCGGGGTGGAGACCGTGCACTTTTATTCGTCCGCTTCTTTTCTGTGCCACCGATCGTTAATCATTCACTATGGTATAAGAGAAAGAGAGAGAGAATGAGAGGGGCGAGGGAGAAGAAGGCAGGGGGGAGAAAACGGACGGAGAAAAAAATAGAAAACGGTAAATGGAAAAAGTAGTGATCCAACGAGGTATTTTTCAGGCGAACGCTGCATCATGCCGTAGAAAACATGCTGCGCGACCTCATGAAACTGTTCATGATGCTATTCAGGTGTCTAGATATCGTACGGTGCAACGGAAACGTGCACATTTGTAAAGACTACCGATGTTGCTATTGCTCACGTCGCATTTCGTGTCGTCATTACGAAAGACTTTGCATCTATTTCTTAAAAGTAGTCTGAAACGATATAGATTTACCTTATCTGCTGCCTTGGTAGAAATTTTATTAGACATAATTAACATATTTTCAATTGCCGTTCGTTTCCAGTTGAATACAGTAAATCTGATTCATATCATTCTAATATACCTGCGTGAAGTTAGCACCCTATTTTTGAAATTTTAAAGTTGTTCCATGTTGTTCTAGACTTGTTCTAAATTGTTCCAGAAGATCAAATTTAAATAATAAAAATTTTCGCGAAAAATTAAAAAAGAACAATTTTTTGACCTGGCACCCCATTTTTCGAAAATCGAACTTTTCAAGGTTGTTTCAGATTGTTCTAATTGTTCTAAACATTGTTCCGAAGTATTAGTTTGATTGGTCAAAAATTTTACGAGATATTGAAAAAACAAAAACTTTGGAAAAAATCGTTTTTGGCCATTTTTTCATAAACAAAATAACTTACAAAGTTGTCGATTTAGAACATATTTATAACTGCGTAGAACAACTCAGAACAAAAGTTTTAAGACCAGAACAACAATATAAGGCCCACTTCACTCTTCATCGGAAAATTTTATTTTTAGATTTTCTTGCGTAAAAAAATTGTTCCAGGCATCCCGCTTTAAAACTATCGTGTTCTCGACTAGAACAACCGAGAACAAAATTTTTAAGACCAGAACAACAATACAAGGTCCACTTTACTCTTCATGAAAAGTAAAGTGGGCCTTATATTGTTGTTCTGGTCTTAAAACTTTTGTTCTGAGTTGTTCTACGCAGTTATAAATATGTTCTAAATCGACAACTTTGTAAGTTATTTTGTTTATGAAAAAATGGCCAAAAACGATTTTTTCCAAAGTTTTTGTTTTTTCAATATCTCGTAAAATTTTTGACCAATCAAACTAATACTTCGGAACAATGTTTAGAACAATTAGAACAATCTGGAACAACCTTGAAAAGTTCGATTTTCGAAAAATGGGGTGCCAGGTCAAAAAATTGTTCTTTTTTAATTTTTCGCGAAAATTTTTATTATTTAAATTTGATCTTCTGGAACAATTTAGAACAAGTCTAGAACAACCTGAAACAACTTTTAAAATTTCAAAATTTCAAAAATGGGGTGCTAACTTCACGCAGGTTTCTAATATTTGTACTAAGTATTTGCATGTTAATTTCAAATGCAATTAAATAATATTATGCAATGATTTTTTTTTATTATAGCTATATTGCTTAACATGTTAAAAACAATTCGTGAATCGTCAATATTGCTAACTCTTCGAACCGTTGTACCATTCTTATTTCGATAAGATTCCGAGACTTCTAAGTCACTGCTTGCGGGTGTGTGCAATGTTATTTAGATTCGTGCGAATTCCACCGCGAGAAGGCAGAAGGTAAGATACGCTGTGACATAGTAACTGCCGTAATATGTGTTGCCATACACGAAATGCACAGTCATCTATGGTGCGCTAGCGGCAGCATACATGTAGTAACATCGTCTCCGAAGAGCGAGGATCGATAGCACCGGTCGCAAGCGGGGTGCATTAAGGCTATTTTACGAGTATAGGATATCTGGAAAGCAATACTCCATTCTTGAGAATCCTCTGCGCCGCGCGATTTTTACGACATCGTATACATGCCTGTGACGTTGTCGAGTACACGGAAAAAGAGAAATACACCTCCGCGGCATGCTATGCTTTTTTGAGGCTGATAGTCGCGGGGCATGAGATTAACTCTGTTTCCTCTTGAATAGCCAGAGATAGAGCATGACGTAAAATATTAAATTCTTTTTATTGATTGAAGAAAATGATTCTATTAATCTCTTATATCCATTTTTTTAAAACGCAATATTCTTTATAAAGTAGGATAATACATATTACAAATATTACTAAATGTGAAGTGAAAAAATATTTGATGATTTGCAATGTCGACAATGACACATAAAAATAATTTGATATTGATTATTTGCTAGAGTAATTAAATACAGCTTCTAATGTGTGAAAGTGATAGAAACTAGTATCAATTAAAAGGATTCTGGAAGTGTACAAACGTGTAAATTACACACGAGAAGCGTGCGTAGCTCAGTTTCTAATGGGTTTAATGAGATCTCATTTCAAAGTCCTATTTACAAACCGTCACAGCAGGCGCGCAGAAATTTCCGCGTTAATTCCATGTAATAGAATGTCTTAACATTTTCAAAAAAATTAATGAGATTCGAAAATAAATAACTTATTTGATCCTTTCTTAGCGCGTATTGAAACTTTATTTGTACATTTCATTTTTAATATTTTTTTAAATTGTAACTATTTTACCAATCGTAAAAAGAATGTCTTATAATCACTTCTAGTTCTAATCACGTCTTCTCAGTATAGAAATTGCATTATTTATAGAAAAAGCTAATTTGATTTTAAAGAGTTATAAATAATATACATCAGATTTTGTAATAAAGTCTTCTCGCGAAGTCTACACTTTTGCAAGTTCACAGAAGAAATAGATGGACATAGGGACTATAAGTAACCTTCAATCAACCACGTCGATTGGGAATTTGTCTCCTTGCTAATGAAAACCGGCAGCGATATATCCTACTGTCGCGTCTTCTCTCTCGAGATCCTCCTCCTAATATTAAGGGACCACCCTGGCTGCGTTAATTAGTAAACTCGCTGGATGGCTCGGCTCTAGCGTTGCTAATGAGAATTTGAGTAATGACGCCGTTCTCGCGACCCGTCCTCTCCGTTTCTCGGCGAATCGGCCGATGTACTTTTGCAGGTTGTGCCACTGGCGGGACTTGCGGAGATCGATAGTCCCGCCAAACCTCTCCAATACTGACACATACGGCGTTGCATCCTGTGTAGCTGGAATCGGTAATTATGGGGGTAATCATGAGCAGCGAATGGGCCTCATAAATTTTTATTGAATTTTAAATTGAACGTACGCGAGATAGATTAAATAAATCCGCACTCACGCACAACTTGTTAATTATCTGACGTTGTTAACTTCTAACACAAGTATTAAAAAAGATAAATGAAAGGTGAAAACAATGTGCGAGGAAAAGAAAGCAACGAAAAATTTTATTGCGTACAAGTAACATAATTTTTTGGAAATAAATTAGCGATCAATTTAATTTTATAATATTATTTTCTGCGATGACAACTATTAAACATTAAAACATTTATAACATTAAAATTTTTATAATTAAAAAAAGATTTTATATTAATTTATATTTTTAAATACTAAAAATAAAGTTACGGGCGGTTGATGGTGACGATTGAAGGGATGAAATTTATCTCTCGTGGTTCGTGGCGCCGCCGTTCGGGAAATTGCTCAACTGTCTAGGGTTTCCACCCTTGGTCAGAATCATGTCGGGCTTTTCCGCAGTTGCTCTGATAATTTAGCGAAAACGTTCTAGGCATTTATTGGTACATCCATCCAGCGCTAGAGGGAGCATGCTATTTTATAATCTACAAATTACTATTAAATTTTAACTTTATAAACAATATAGAGCAAATTAATGATTATATCTTATAACGTGTAAGAACACTCATGAAACGTCAAATTTTGATTAAATTTATAAAGCTAAAATTACAAGCCATTATGTAATATTAATAATTACGGTAATTTTTTTAAAATAAAAATTATAACTTATACATACTGCTAAATATCTTTGTTCCGAGGAAAATAACAAATTCAATACATATTGAAAGAGAGAAAGTATAATTAGATATAATATTAATATATTCTTTTAAAAGTATTACCGTTTTGCCAATATAGTGATATATCCTTTAAATGAGAAGTAAAATAACTTTCGATAATCATTTCATAAAAAATCCGTGCGAATTTAAAACTACGGTGTTGCAAAGGCATTTAGTTTTGTCGAGAGCTTCTTCGCAGTACGAATCGCCTGGCTCCAGGCTTTTCGAGAGGGAAAGTCGAATGGAAAATTATTTACGGCTTATTCATATCGTGAGCGAAGCTTAGAAAGGAGGCTCGCACGTTAAAAGTTCTCGCAATATATCGCGGAGCCCTTATTGTCTATGCAAATCCGTACCTCAACTCTGTTAAAAATACCCCTTGTATCCGACCTCTCTTTCCGGCGAACTTACCCATTGCCCTCTAGTCGAGAAAGCTAGAGGAAGGAGAAGGAGGAAATGTGCAGAAAAAGCAGACAGAGCGAGAACGAAGACTTTCTTACCAACCTACACGGCGGCTCCAATCTTATTTTTCCACAAGGCGCCGCCTCCCTTAATTTATCTGAATTTAAATTTAACGAGAAATACCCTCCTGTACGCTCTGAAAAATCGGTACCAAGTTGCTGCGACGGTTGTTTCGGTAACCGGTAGCATCTGCGCCGGAGAGCTCCGACAAAGCTCCAGGGCTCAAGGTCAGGAAGTAGTTAAGCTATAGTTCCATGACTTAAATATTTTCAGGATTTCAGCGTGGAAGGACCAATTTCTTAAGTAGATATAAAGAGACTTACTGCGCAGGGTTAATAAAGCTGAACGCTTGCGTTTTTATGACCACCGTTGTCATAAAATCTTAGATCGGTCGTAACATTTTTACGCGCGTAATTCGCTTTCTGTTAAATCTACACACATCTTATTTTTGTAACCTTGTCGATTAAAAATTGAACCAATGAATTATTTACGAAAAGCGCCGATGTCTGATTTTAAAATTTAGCCGAGTTTTTAAATTTTAGTATAGATGGCGACTTAAAGTAACTATATCAGAACTGTAGAAACTGGAAGGTTCAGGCATGGCAGCTTAGTAACCGAGACTATTTCAAGACTGTAAACTTCGAATATATCTCAGAGATTTTAAAGTCACATTGCCCACGCTAGAAGAAACTCAACTTATCTTAGATAGACTATATAAAGTACCACGCATACCGATGTAACGTTAAAGAAATGCAAGATATTGATGAAATGCGCTTTCACAATTATTATAAATAATCTTTATATGTGAAATGTGATAATCATTTTGTTAAATACGCTGCAAGCAAATTTATATAATAATCGCGTACTCACATTTTCGATCGACCACAGGTACCTAATTGCGCTACAATACCTCGGGGTAAAGCGTTTGGTATAAATTGTTATTAGCTATTGCTAATATTATGACTGCATTGGGAGGATAAAATTCTGTCACGCTACAAATTGGATGACATACATAACTCGTATAACTAATTAAACACTTTCACAAATATCACGCGAAATGTAACGGGCAATGTAAATCCACCTTCGTGATCTTTAATTTAGTCCTTGTACGAACTTTCGACATGATCATCATTGACATGTCGAGTGCCGACGAGAGTGATGAAGTACATGGTTAAAGGACGAAGGCTCGGTTATTACGTAACTATAAGTCAAGTATTCCATTAATCAAGTTAGACACGACTTCGCAGCCAACTTGTTAGCGAGACGACATCTAAGGTGAACGTGCGCCGATGGAAAATGGTGAAAGCGAGGGAGAGTTATTTGGACTTTATGTAGCAAGGACCAAATTCGTACGATACACGAAATGGAACGGCACTTACGAAGTCACGTATATTTGCTCACTTTTTGCCTCGGCGTTCGCGCTCTGCACGAAAATAAATACAAACTTAACTTGCAAAATTTATCAATCGCGACATAATAAATAATCAACGTAACAAAATTGGCGAATTATAATTTAAAACTAAGTTTATAATGATGTACATTAATATCAAATAATTGTCAAAAGAGATGATGTTATTCCAGCAGATGATAAATATTCTATTTTATACATACATTTCTGTGATATGAGAAAACGACTCTTCTGAATTTCGAGATCTATAATGGTGCATTAGTTAATCATTACTCGCCGTCGTTGATTTTTTATTTTGTAGAGGTACTCGTGCATTCGCGCGATCGTCACAAACATATTTTATGTACAAATCTACATATCAACATTGTATATACTAAATTTTGTCGTTATGCAGAGACGCAACGAACAAAGCTCGTTCTTCGTAAAGAACGTGAGACAATAAACCCAGAGAAAATTCCTGTTGAACGATGTCATCTTCTATACAAGACAATGTGTTCGTGCATTCAAAATATATTATTGGTACATTTACCTCTGTATTGTCTATCGCGTAGCATTGTTATTTCTATCAAAGAAAAGTGCCTTGTCAAAGAAAAATAGCGAGAATGCATAAGAATCATAAGATGAAAATGGTGAGAATAATTTATATTTATTATAAGGGAGGATGTAGAGAGAAGAAGAGAGAGAGAGAGAGAGAGAGAGAGAGAGAGAGAAAGAGAGAGAGGGAGAGAGGATCATTAACGTAATATAGCTTTGTCATAAGCCAAACCCGATTACATCAAATCAGGACACGATAAAGCGTCCACTTAATTATCATAACGAGCTATACACCCATATGTCAATATGCTATTCATAATTAACGCGTTCAACGTTAATTTTAATGTACGTCTGCCATTTATTCCCGTTAAATATTGGACAAATGTAATATAACATGCGCCATCATGTTATATTGAATTAACTATATCGGAAAAATTATATTTACAATAGAATCAACATAAGACTATATATTTCTCACTTTATTAAAAAAAACAGTATTAATGTTCAATGAAAAAAAGAACATGAAGTATATTAAAAACTACAAATGAGATTGTATTACATGTAACGTTCTTCGATGAATAAAATAAGACACTGCTAGTGCATGCTATTCCGCATCGCCTCCTCGAATTTCGTTTGACTTCCGATAAAGCTAAAGGTACTTCGCTTCAAGGAAAAATCCTTATTTGTTCGGCATTTTACTTAATGGGGGAGCTCTATCTTTTTCTTTCAGTAGGGATTTTCTGGAGCTGGAGCTTATGGAAAAGTGCGCGACGTGCCAAGACCTGTAGTGACGAGACATCTTTGAGGATTAAGTGAACGTTGGACGCGAAGCTTCTTCTCTAAATATAAAATACTTAATAATATTTCAGAAATATAATTTATGCTTTCATGTATCCCTGGACACCTTGTATGAGGAAACAATGGTTGATACTGCTCTCTCTCCGCCCATCCTCCTCACTCTGTCTCTTTCTCTTCAATTTTTCAGAAAATAGATAATTATCACATCATTTTAATAACCAATCTCGTGATTGAAAACATTAACAAATGCATAGATAAAATATTAGTCTGCAATAATTATATGTAATTAGCACATAAACAAATAATATGAAAATTTTTTATATTTAAATTGATAAATATTTAATATTAAATCTCGCGCGGATTTTAAAATAAATTAGAGAAAATATAATGATATATGCGACAGTATGCTTATCATAGAGTTATATATCAATAATTTAGATATATTGATAAATGCACATTAATTTGTCTCGTCAACGACCGTTCTTTATCTTAAAAGGATGACAAAACATGTTTCAATATGGATGAACTAAAATGCGTTTTCATGTATATTTTTAATATCTATGATGGACAGGGATGTTCAAGACATGCACCGTAAGCCAAATGTGCCGATGTTTCCCATAGAGAGCGATATCGAAAAACAATTGCCGGTGATAAATAAGGAAAATTGATTCAGTCGAAAGGGGAGAGCTGCCGCCTGTGTTTTCGATCCTCCCTTTCGCCGGAACGTATATCCTATCGCATCCAACGGTATCGAGGCCCATACAATATTTACGCTTTCCGTGGCAAACGCATAAATATTTCAAGAAGAGCAGCCCTTTGCCCTGGGCGCCTATCGTGTGCCCTTCCGCGTACTCAGGTGATCGCGTATGCTGCCGGTATTCAATAATATTGATTTGAATACAGAGTGAGGAAACGTGACAACTTTACGTCATTTGTTGATGCACCTCTGTCAAAAAGTTATTTATTAACGTAATTATTTAATTAGTGTTTTTTATATACTTTGAGTATTAGTTTAAAAAAAATATATATATACTTTGAGTATCAGTAGAACATTTATACTGGAAACAAAGAGAATATCAGTTTTATATAGACTGTCTAGAATCTAAAATTAAAAAAAACTTACGTATATAATATGTGTATATCGAGTTATTTACTATTGCATTGCCATTAAATAGCCATTCGATCTTTGCTGTGACAAGGCAATATTTGATATAAAACGTTCTTTATTGGGGAAACTTATTGTATTTGCTATGAAGACGGTCCCTTGACTTTTATAAATTCATGAGATCACGCGCGTATTTCTTTTATTGGACATCTTCTCTTGTGGCCATATACAAATTCAATCTTCTTACATGCATAAGATAAACACTCTATAGCAACCGTTGCTCTTTTAAGCACTTTGTGCAAGTCTTTCTTCGTGATGTATATTCCCTCAGTTCTATTGCAAGAATATATTTCACAATAAAAACGTAACAAGTCATCAATGTTGTCGATCGACTTAAAAGAACCTTCCGTTTGGCATTGTACCAAATGAATTTATTCCGGATTAATTTTCTCCGTGCAATCTTTCCCAATTGAGACAAATTAATGTATATTCGATCGGCGAAAGCGAATTCCGAACTCGTGTTCCAAATGAGTTGGACGGCAACATCGTGTGACAATAATTAGTCTAATAAATCGCAGGGAGAAAACGGTGGAAAAGTAAGGACATTGAATGGCGTCTCGGTCGATCGTCGTAATTGGTAATTAGACGACGAGTAATTAATCATGCCTCTTGACCCCTTTATCCCCCTTTTCCCGGTGGGGACAACTGGGAATTCTGAATCAAGGAGTTAGTGTGTTTAGGTCCATTCAGCGTGGCCATTCGTTAATGAAGTCGCGTGTCGGGGCGCGAAGTTCATTTCCCTCTGAATGCGATGCGTCCGAGAATCATAATTACTGTATTCCTGGCGCATACCCTTCCTGATGCGATACACGCTCGACGACTATCCTTCTAGCACTTCCTGTCGTCGCAGAATCCCAATTAACTTGATATTGAAAATGCGGAATATCACTATCCTTGTTACACTACATATAATTATTCGCATTATATTCTAAAAGAGAATTTTCACAGATATACAAGAAAAATTTGTTGGGATTTCGTATCAGAAAATATAATATGAGAGATACACATACACACACAATTGAAATGATAATGCTCTCTCTAACGTTGGATTAAATTGATGCTAGGGTAGCATTTACTCTTTAGCATTTTCTGTTGATTTATATAAATATACACAGAGACTTCAAGTTCTGAGATTTAAAAAATGCAGAAATCACAAATTTTTATCTCTATTATTGATATTCATATATGTTATTCTTATATATCCTTAAATTCTTTTGACCTAAATGGTATCTTGTTGAAGATAGGAAATAGATATCTAAGGAGAGACAAAAAACGAAACTTCTGTCCAAAGATAGGAAAAGATTAAATTATTTTCCTGCTACATTACTCCATCAGATCGTATAAATTCCTGGTATAGATACCTGACGTAATTCTTGCAAATACATGCAGCGAAATTGATTAGCATGCGGCATCCTGGTGTCGCATATTTATCAATTTCTGGCTACCGGAGCGTCTCGCATAATAACGCATTTGCATGGATCTCCTTTGATCCTTTCAGTGAATCGATTTCGATACAGAGACGCGCGGAATGTCGATATAGCCAGACGAGCTATTCCGACATCCTGATGAGTCCCCATGTTCTATGAACTCCCTTTTATCGGCCAAAAACGGCGCCGGCCGCCGCATGGAATGGCATGCACCTATGATCGCGCAAGCATTCGCGGCACGATACACGCTCGCAGACTCACGCACACATCGCGTAGAAGTATGTATGTTAATGGAGGCGATCGTATAACATGATCTATACCACCGCGCATGGCTATAACGTTTCGATTATAGGGTGCTGCTATTCGACCCGGTTAAACCATCGCGCATGGATTTAGCCGTGGTTCAGTTTCCACTTCCAAGTGAACCAATCATTGGCGAGGCCCGATATCGAAGTCGCGGTATATACGCCAAGTTAGACTAACGAATACGTTATGCGAATTCGATTAAGATGTAGTTGCCATCGAGAAACAAGCTAATCGAAACTCAATGTACCGATGATAATATCGCTCAGTTGTTATATGCGGTCTTACATACACGGAGAAAATTTTATATTAAAAATTACTATGTATGGCAGTAGCCGTGGACCATGCTGGAATTATAAAAATTTTTACTATGTTTTTACAAAAGAGTTTAATAATTATATTAATATAATAACATAGTAAAAATTTTTATAATTCCAGCAATGGTCCACGGCTACTACTATACATAGTAATTTTTAATATAAAATTTTCTCCGTGTATAAATGTATTCTACAATGAGTATTTCATGTATTATCAACTCGTATTAATTAAACACGTTAATTATACGGCATAGTTTAACGCATGTTTGATAAATGGGTAAAATTATTGATTATGTGATTGAAACGAGAAAAAAGTGCTTTTATTTGTATTTATTGAAAGATTTATAGGATAGCAAATAGTATGGAAAAGTATAAACAAATAAGAGCATTTACCATATTTATAAAAGCGAACCCTTTAATAATACCAAGTGTTTATGTTGAACGACCCAACTGGCCAAATTTATTATTAATCAATACGACGTTTCGACCATAGGTTTTGGTCCTTATCAAGTATAAAAGTAATCTGTAAAGGTTTGGATACAAAATTGCAATAAGTAAATATGTCGTGTTCAAGCTATACATTAAAAAACTAGTTATATATAGGAAATGTCAATTAAATACGGAAAAGACAAAGAGTAATATAGATAATAAATAATAAAATATAAATAATATAAATGAAGGTTAAAAAAGCAAAGAAGAAACCGAATCACATAGATATGATTGTCAAATGTAAAAGAAAGGAAAATTAATAAATAAAAATTTTTTAATTAAATATTACCTAAGTCATGTGAATATAAGATGTAAGTGTCAACAAAATATCCTGTTAATCATGAATTTCTTCCCGGAAACCAATCAATCTAAAAGCTGAGATAGAAACATTTAATTAGTGTATGTTAAGAAGACGAAAATTGAAGTGTCTGCCAAGATCTCTTACGTATTTTGTATGTCATAACTTGTTAGTTCTTGAGGCCAGAGCACTGAATGAAAAAACGATGTGAAATTGCGTTTCATTCGTAGTCAAAAGTTAAAAATATAAATTATTAATAAATTAAGAGAACGAGAGACAATACATTATGGCACACGTCATCACACTTTGAAAGTCAACTGAACACTAAAATTATTATCAAATTAAAAACAAAAGAAACGTTAACCGCTGTGTTATGAAATTAAGTTATGTACAATTTATAACTCTATCATATATAGGATTCAAATTCTCAGTGTCTCTCATCAATAATATTGATAATCCCTTTAATAATAGTCTAATCACTTTATTTGATTATTTCGTTTTACAAAGTTTAAATATAATCCACGGTTTTATTGCTTTTATATACCGGATAACTATGTTTATATTATTCCGAAATAATTTGTTAAATTTTTGATAGCATATTCTCTGACTAGTTTGAAGTTAATATCTTCTTTTAATAATAAACCGAAGTCAGTATCTTCTTTTAATAATTCGTTCAGTTTCTCTCCCTCCTACGTTACGAGAAAAATGTTTTCGCAAAAGAATTAAGAGTCACGATTTCGTAACGTGTTGAAATTAATTGCGGTGTATTGGATTTAGATGAAGCAAGCAAGCGAAAGCGGCGTACCTACAAGCGAGCAGCTAATCAACGAGGCGAACTGCTTGTATGTTGACAGGGCCGTCGATTCCTACTCTTGAAACCTCGCGTGTGCACTCGTGTGCATGCACTGTACAGTATGTATGCGAAAACCGTACGTAGATATGGGTATACGTAATTGTACATAGACGTTGGCATTTACCGTTTCCTTCTTGTTCCTGTCGTATCGTTTTCCACGTACTTAACTTTGCCGTATTTGCCGAATTTGTATTCGGATACAATAATTGAGTAATTGTACACCAGACGGAGAAATTGTTGATGGAAATAGTAAACGAATAAGTATCAAGAATGGCCTAAAAGATTCCATTTAATGTATTAAGTAACTTACTTGCGTCCTTTCTTAAGTTTTGATAAATAGGAAAAGAAAAATTTTATGTGGCACATGCTATTTATTTCAATCTCCTTTGAAGTAAAAATAGGATGAAGGAAGCGCAAATGGAAGTGAAACAAAGCTTACATTTTCATTAAAACAACTTTGTTTCCCCTTTTCCATTTGTAAAATCTAATTGCCGAACGCTGGGTCGTAAAAAGACGCGATAAGGAAAGAATGAGTGTTGCACGTTTGAAGCTAGAGTGTACTGGTTTATTATAAACCATCTCCTGCTAAAATACTACAATTACATGTGCGTCTTCTGACCGTTCGTTGCTGACATTTTCTGAATGAAAATCAATATTACTACATTTACAAAATTTATATTGAATATCGAGCGATCTACGAATAAACGCGTCGTATCTGTGGGCGTATTCATAGCCGGTTCTTATATTTAAGATTGTCCTAAGCACGATCTCAAGATACTATATGGCCATTGGCTAAGCGGAATCTTAAGACCACTTAAGACTCGATTCAAGACAATTTTAAATATAAAAACCTATGAATACCGGCCTATATTTTTGACTGTCTTTTATTCCGACGTAATACACATTTTTGTATCAACTGAATTATATGCCCATTGATCTTTTAAGGCAAATGTTGAAAATTCATGCCAAATTTATGGCAAAATAATTATACTGGATATGTATTAATACATAATAACGTCGTTTGTCGTTTGTGACTTACTATTCGGACAATAGATGTGCAGCGCATGCTGATAATATTAGCGAATATAATTACAGATGTTAATATTGGCTTTCATTCCATGTCAATAGCACAGTTATCGGATGCAGTAACGATATTGATATGATTACTTTATTAAAATAACATATATTACGTTCCTTTGTTCATACACATATCATAGAACGCGAATTGTTCGCGAAAATTTTTTCAGATATCCTACGAGTCTTCAAAACTCACGATTTTCTGCGCACTACTCTTCGTATCTCCATTCTTTCGCAAGACGTAGGTAAGAACGATATTAGATTTACCCGGGAAGCGGACCTTTTCACGTAACCTATGCTCGGAAAAACTCGCGCGGAAAGCGATAAACGACGCGTCACAGCGTGTTTCACGATATCAATCCGATCGTCGTGAGCGAGATGCGCACGAAATATATTTCTGGAAATAGATTATCGGTTCAGCGACGCGGAAGGTAAAAACGCTGAAGCATGTTGTCACGAATGCGACCCCACATTCCGTTTAAATGGAATAAAATACCAAATACGCGATTCAACAAACCGGATTCGACGTTAGTGTAAAATATATGCTTATAATGCCATTATTTATCGCGAATAAATCACTGCACACAGTCTCATCACGTTGATACAAATATTTATCTCTCAGAGCTGCAAAAAAAGATATATGTATCACAAGATGAATTAGGATTTTTTTTATTTTTACACAATATTAAGAGGCACTGAGACGTCTTAAATTATATCGTAGCGTAAGGTACTCTCGACAAATTCGAATACGAATATTGAAAAGCGAATATGAATCGATGACAAAGAGACTTTCGCGAGGATACATTTTCATATATCGCACCGGGTAAGAAATTCCCGTATATTCCGATAATCCGTTCCTTCGTCGTCACGTAGAAAACGTGCACTGACGTTACCATATACGCGACCGTGTCCCTAA
Organism: Aphaenogaster ashmeadi; assembly: GCA_003063805.1. Classification (NCBI taxonomy): domain Eukaryota; kingdom Metazoa; phylum Arthropoda; class Insecta; order Hymenoptera; family Formicidae; genus Aphaenogaster; species Aphaenogaster ashmeadi. The sequence continues at coordinate 39,283 of NJRQ01000149.1, forward strand.
TGGAAAGTTTTCTTTTTCCTTTGGACTGTATTTTTCGTCGTTGGGACGCATCGTATCCTCCCTCGAATTTCATCACGACGTATCTCGTATTTTGCGCGCTTTCGCATGTACATATACATGAGCGTCCGCAAAACTCCGCGCCGTGATATCGGTTTCTTTCCGGAATCTAGAAATCCCTGATTCGTTTCGCCCGCTACATTGTCGTTCGTCAGGCTACAGTAAAATCCCTTATCTGGCTTCCCGACCGCGTTTTAAGGTATCAAAATAGCTTCCACAGATTGCGCTCCTTTCATGATATTCGTCGCCGCGGGAGGAGTTATAAGGAGCATATGCTTTACGTGCCATAAAATTTACAGCTAGCATAATATATGAGGCTTAGATAAAGTATAAAATTCGGATAGTTTAAAGTTGAAATTTTTACATTTTTATCACATTTTATTTTTAAGAATCAGCACTTGTACTTAATAATATATATATATATATTATCTTCAAATAGTTTCTGATCGCGACAGATATTATTCAAAATTTAACGGTTTTATTATATACGAAACTAATCCGAGTTATTCCATCTTTTGTATATATATATAACTATATATAATTCCCTAACGAAGAATTATTGAAGAAAAATGTCCGATATGAGAAAGATAAATAATTTAATGTGCATGTGAAAACAGGTTCTCTTATAAATAATTATCGGATTATAATTAGTACAGTTCAAGATTAGTAAAATATATAAATAATAATGTAACATGAATTATAAACAAATAATATTAAGAATAAGACCGATGATATTAAACAAATATAAATATGAAAGAAAGCCACATCGGTCGCGGCGGATCTTGATGCCTAATAATAATTATTTTGTGAATATTCCTGCTCATGCGAACTGCGCGCCGCATATATGTCAGTCTTGAAACACAGTCCTTACATGAAGCCGGAATAATTAATTCACATATTAAATTGACGAGCAATTTAATAATTTTTGATGCTCACTAGCATCTATATATATATAAAGATCCCCCATCCCCCCATTCCCCGAAAAAACTGTAAAGAACTTATTGCGAAAAATAACACCTCAACCAGGATTCGAACCTGGATCTTCCATCAATAAAATGTATATATAAAAATTATATATACAGAGTTAACACAATACGATTGAATCTAAAATTTAGAATTAATAGAACGACTAAAATAAACTGAAATAATATATTACTAAAAATAATTTCGAATCTGTTATACGCTAAGTAAATATGAATAAAAGTATTGTAATAATAAACCATTGATATTGGCTCTAGTCCATTAGAAAAATATTTAGAATCATATTCTTTCTTATGTTATTTCATATAACATTGCGCTACGATTTATATAATAATAAGAAGATTTTATATTCATATAAAATTTATTGTTTTCCAAGATTGCAAAACTTCTACTTTTCATTCGCTAAAGCAAAATTATAATTAAATCATCTGCATGCACCGAATAAATTTACTCTCCAGCTGCTGTATCGCCGTCAGCTGTTTCATCCTTTGTACCAACTTCTATTCGAGACTCTTTTATCTTAATTTCATATAGACGCTTTCTTATGCGAATATAAATATTTAAAAAATACATGCATAATGTCAGCACGTATTTGATTTCGTATCATTTATATTATTACGATCATATCGTTGTGCATTTGATACTCGCGTTTATTTCCACGTTCGATTAGCAAATAACATGAGAAACATATGCAATGATTCAATTTTCCCCGGCGTTGTACAAAAGCAAACACCATTACAAAACATTTTCTCCTTGTAATACAATATGATATATTTAGAAAATTCTACATTTTCAGAGTTCAGATAACAAACTTTTATGTAGTATGTTTTTTATATTTGTACATTTGTACCAGTTATTGCAATATATTTAATATCTTAAAATTCAGTTCAAAATACACACTCTATATATGTGCGCCGGTTATTCGGAATGTACGGCAATATGCCAACGTGAAATACGATCGCGCACACAGCGAAACAGGCTAAGCGATCACACGGTACTTCATTCGGCACTCCCGATATTGACTTGCACACGCGAATCGTTTTTTACTTACGTAAAAGAAAACGGTCTATAAATACGAGCAGGTAGCACGGACAACCGTGGGTTAATGCCATTTTGATTACAAACTTATAGAAGGAGCAAAAATCAAGCGACAATTTGACATGATGCGGACTTTTACATAATGTAAAATAGATTTCAATAAATAACCTCTTGACTGAATTTAAATTAGACATGATGAAGTTCTTCTGTAACTTTAAACCTTTATACGTTTCGTTCTATATATAACGTTATACACATTAATTCGTAAATGACATTAGAATGACAATTTAATGAAGTAAAGTATAATATATATTAAGAATAATTTATTTATGATAGTTTCCCTAATAGATGAATCAAAAGATCAATTTCTTGACTGAATTTTTAGTCAAATTTAAAACCATCGGATATCTTTATATGGGTTTATGTTAAAATTATTACTTATTTAACGAAACTTCGTTCTTTAGACTAAGATAATTAATATTATTAGAGAGATTATTGTAAATCAATTGCAAATTTTGTAGAATTTTAGAATCTTATCTCGTGTTGTTAACGTTATAACGGTCTGAGATAATCTCAAGAATAAAATTGAAATAAATTCTTTCATTCATCCTTTTACAGATTAATTTTATTATATATAGAGCAGAAGTTATAGGAGTTTAAAACTGTATAAGATCTTTCTAATCTCTCTGTGTAATAATAAAAAATGAATAGTGAAATATCTCAATTTTCGAGAGAAAGATACTATCGTATCATTTTAAATTGCGAATACACAAATTTATTTGCTAATGGTGAACTTGTCATTCATGCGTCTCTGTATGCTCTATTTATATGATATGATTGTAACGACACCGCAATATCTATCAGTTAATCTGAAATTATTTATTTATTCCAAACGGAATACCTAACCAGCCATTAGCATAAGGCCCTGCGCACAATAGAGGAATATTAGATATTAGAAATAGGAATTAAAATTTTAGAATCAGTTTCCTCAATGAATATTGAACGTAACGCACAATGGATATTAATAAGATATAAGACATGAATGTGTTATACGAAACACAACATAACTTATTATTTATCTATAGTGTTCATTGTGTGAGGAAACTGATTCTAAAACTCAAAATTAAAATCAGTTTCCTCAATGAATATTGAACGTAACGCACAATGGATATTAATAAGATATAAGACATAAATGTGTTATACGAAACACAACATAACTTATTATTTATCTATAGTGTTCATTGAGGAAACTGATTCTAAAACTCTAATTCCTATTCCTAATATCTAATATTCTTCCATTGTGCGCTAGGCCTAAGTCTCAGTAAGATATTGTTATCCGAATTCACCGTTGATTCGCTTACACGCGTGGCTTCGTGCGAGGATACGCACGATAGTGCGAGCATATGGTCAATCATTGAGTATCTGGCTGCTCGCGCGGAGGATAGCGCTGATTGGTCCGTCGTCGCCGGTTGGTTGACGCGGCTCGTGGCTTTCGGCTCGCCGAGCTCGAGTCGGCTCGCTCAGTCGTACTCGAACCGCGCATCGGACAGGGTGGTGTGCTACCCTCTCTCGCGATCCCGCGGCTCCGTTTGTGTGCGTGTGCGCATACGTCGGCTTGCCATGCGAGACGTACCACGTTGTACGTGCCCGAGCGTTGTGCTTCGGATGCGTTGACAGATACGAGGCGTGAAAACTTCGAGAGTGAGTCCACAGACGGTATTTCGAATTATCGCGATCTCCAGGCGCCGCGACTTTAAATTGTCGCCCTTTGGGTTAGGTCCACCCGGTCGCGACGAAATCGGAGCGCAGTACCGAGATCGCTGCCCGATGCGTTGCTCAATCATAAATTATTCGTCAGAACGCGCAGACCGATTGACGTACGACACGATCCGTGTAATTGCGCGCCGCTTCGTGCTGTCACGCGAAACCATCGTTCGTTTAAATGGAGCAGCGCAGTGAAACTGTCGTCGAAGCTCGTGGCTGTCGTCGAAGCTCGCAGCCGTCCTCGAAATCCTCTGCCGCATAAACGCACGACGGCACGCTCGAGCGAATGAAAAATCCGACAAAGGCGGATCGTTTTCCATTCGGGAGGAACGTCGCGACGACGAGGAGGACGGCGAAACGCGAAAAGGGTCCACTTGACCCCGCGAGATCGAACGGGGCGCGAGCGCTGGCGCGTTCTCTTTCAAAAGACGATCGCACGAATTCGTCATCTACGCGTCGACGATCGCCGGCGATCGAGTGTACACCGATTGACGTTCAAAGGGGTATATAGGGCGGAGTTGGGATGTTCCAGCCAACTGCGCCAGGACGCCTGTAATTCGCGCGCGTGCAGCAGATGTCCTCTCGCGTATACGAGGAGGATCCTTTTCAGCGGATGTGCGCTGGGAGATAGATCGTCTTCGACGTAATCTGGCGTTGACGTGACCTAGCCTAACTTTTGCTCGGTGCCGAACTTCACCTGGTCTTCGTCCACCCCCCGCTCCTCCCCACCTGCTTCATCCCCCAGGCTTATCGTGTGTGTAAGAGTGTGTGTGACGGCGCGCGCGGCTGTCCTTCCAAACTGTGTCCCGTCGGATGGGGTGTAACTTCGCGCATTAGCTGGGGGTGAGTAATATACCATACTACTTATACAACATTTTGAAGCACTGCGCCGAGAAATTATCGGCCAGTGGCTCCTCTACAGGTGAAATGCTCCGGGACCGCGAGGCGCGATGTAATAACGCGACGAGATCAATCTGAGATTACTTTAATTAAATCTAGGATGTATACGCGTATTATTAAGTTCCTTAGAGAATTGTTTTCACGATTAATTTTTCAAAGCGGTTTGAAACCTTCATTAACACCGTCCATTTTGAATTCATTTTTATTTTGGTGTAAATTGGATTTTGGCGAGAAAGAAAAACGTACGCAGGTGTCGGCATATTGTGCAGCGGCATGAGAATGTTTGTTTTAATTTAGAATAAAGAGAAACGGGGTCGGAATCAAGTTAATGTAAGCTAGAAAAGCGTATTCGTCATACAAAATAGCTGCTTTCATCTCACAATGGCATTACGGTATATGTATTATGCAATTCCTTTCTTTGTAATATTTTTTACAGTTGTTTTAGATCCTTTGTAACACCAAAAATCGCGCCTCTCTGTGCAGTTAGCTCATTGTATGCCTATCGTATAACGCGTGCCAAATTATAAAATACGATTCCGGAATCCTCCGGTTTATTTGTCCGGCACATATAATTTTTCAATGGATTTAAAGGGCATAGAATATGTGTCACAGAAATATATAGTCTTTGAACCTTTTATCCCGAACATCTATAAATATTCAATTATACCCGTCATAGTATAGATATATACCATACATGAATATTTAACCATCAGTAAAGAAGCGTCTCAGCGTCACATAGAGCTTTGAAACTAGTAAATACATTTTTAGCTATTACTTATGCTTTCAATCATGAGATTTCTCGGAGTTGATCTGCATGTAATTTAGTTAACAGTCTCATCACCTTGTATGTTTCCCGGGCGGACGGCATATTTGAAATATTCATCTTTAACCCTTCACTATCTCTGCCATTCCCTTTATTTTAATATTTTCTTTGAGATAAAAGAAGAGGAGAATATAAGGGAAGTATAAAGAAGAGAAATATAATAATATAAAATGTATAAAGATAAAGATATAAATCTTTAAATTTACGGTTTATTAAAAAATTATTGCATCTCGTAGAATATTTCATTACGATGTTAACAAAGACAATGTTAATAAAGTATTTTTCTATGTTTCGCTACCTAAAGCATTTTAGTAGAATTATTATTTGTGAATCACATAGAGAATCACATTTTCCATATTTTCGTCTTTCCATTTAATTTCTATTTTAACATTAATACGAATATAAACTTAACGCGAAAGTTAATCAACATAATTACATTACAGAATTATAGCTTACTGTATTTTTCAAAATTATTTTACGTTAAAAAATGTTACTGAAACTGCAACGCAATTTAGATAAAATTAAAGCGTAAATGAGGCAACGTTAATTTTAATGCGATAGAATTTCAATTCGAATTCATCTGCATACAGAATTCCGAGAAACGAAATACGATATTCGAAGTGTCTAGACATGGCAAAGAGTTAAACCGTGTAGAGATTAATTGCGTCCGCAAAGGACACCGCTCGAGTACAAAACGACGCAGTCGTCAGAGAAATAATATATCCGCCCGCGCTTTAAAGGTTCGCCGAACCGCGGTGGATCCGGCGCTCGTGTACTTCGTGAGCATATGGCGCCGAAAATAGTCGGTCGTTCTGGAACGTCTTTCTGCGGGCCGTTTAGGAGTAACCCGGCGGAGAAAGATGAGGAGGGCAGCGCTGGCGCTAATTGGTTAATGCCCGTCATTACTATACTCTCCGGCGCGGGAGGCGAAGAGAATTAAAACCGGCTATCAACCGGCGAGGAGGAAGAACCGGGGAAAAAAAGCTCCTCCGCGATCTTTTTAGCGAGGTTGTTGCGGTTTTATTTGCACGACCGCTTAGGGATGTAAAAGATATATCATTGTGTCCCGTGTAAAAAGAAATATCATTCTTTTTTATCCATTAGAATAGACGTGAAACAATTATGAAGCCAACGAAATTATATTTGCCGCTTTGATGTTAATCGCACGCGCGTTCTTTCTCGCATAATTGTCGGATTTGCTCGTCTAGGGGTCTCGTTAAGGTCATGCAAGGACCTTATCGTGAATACATCCCTCGGCCTCGAAGCACGTGATCCCGCAATTAGCAGTAGTCGACATTTACTTTGGCGACAAAGAGAACCGTCTTCCTCCATTATTCTGAAAAAGTTCGTTTTCAGATCTAAGGGAAAGACCTTCCATTCCGTTTGTAATTAAGTCTAATTTCTAAAATATACTTAGCGTAAATTTATGAGGTATTGTGAAATTAATTATATTAAAATAAACGAACCTCGAAATTACCTTCAATAGACGTTTACGTATATTGCATTATTAAATTTCATTTGCACAACTTACCTATGTTGAACTACGTTAATTAATTTCTACAAGCAATTTTGTAATTTACGTAATACGAGTAAATCGATGATCAGCTTACCGAGAGTTCCGTTGTTTGGATTGTACGCGTATTTACCGAATATTACAGTAATTACGCTTTTATATGCCGGGACGGACTTAATACGCGTGCATGCAAAATATATGCAGCGGAATTCAAAATTGCGGTTTTCCACGACTTAACTGAAGATTATGAAATAATGAGAGTAGAAGCACGCATCTCCTTAAAAAACATAGAGTTTCAAAGCACGGTACGATTATGGCCTTACTGCTGTGTCATAAATATCGTTGCGCATTATACTTATCTTAACATATTGTGCCTCGGGGTCTTTCAAATTTTCGTGGTGCGTTTTTCCTGCAGAATACCCTTTACACGTGACTACAAATATAAAGCGTCGTTATCGAGTCTGGTTTCGAATCTTGCGTATAAGCACACGATTCTTGGCGATTGGCAACCGTGATTCGATTTTCGCACGTAGAAAGTATGAGAAATTGAAAGATTCCAGATAGGGCGGCGCGGTGCTCGCCACCGACATGTAAGTTCGCAGTCACGTGAGGCCGAATGACTAACACCCCCGTCTTTGCTACACGAGAATACACTTATGCGCCGGGGCATTCATTTTCCGCTATCGTGAGCCATACTTCTCGTGCAAGTGGCTCGCAAGATTGAAAAATTCTAGATAAGAAGATGCTAAACTGCATCCTCTTCGAGCGATCATAGGATTGACCACATGACTCCTTCTCTATTAAGGGGGGAACCTGGTTTAGGAGGCCGAAAAATGCATGACTTTTAGAAATTTTTTTCTCACCTAGAATAAAACCAATCACTTCCAAATTTTAAGGACGTTTTATTACATATTACAATTATATAAAATAATTTTTTTATTAACTTTTTGTTGGTAGTGCCAAGCGGTGCAGTTGTTCCACTGTGTACACTCTAGCGATTGTAATTTTTGTCTAAAACAAAAAACCTTTTTTTTTTCTTTAATTTTATGTAATTACCTTCTATTTAAACTAATAAAATTAAAAGAAAAGCGAGAATTGAAAAATTTACACAACTTTGAAAAAAAAAGTTACGATTTTCACGAAAAATTTTCGACTTTTCCTTGCAAAAAAATTAGTTTAATTTTATTTTTTTCAAAAACATTTTAGTTCAAATAGAAGAGGAACTAATTATCTATAAAACAAGCCCAAAAACAGTTCAATCGATTTATTAGATTTTTCTCTATCGTGTACAGAAAAAACCTGTTTTGAGAAAATCGCATTTAAAGTTTGCGGAATAGAAAAGTACTACTTATTGAAAACTTACAGCAGTCACAGGCTAATCTGCGATATCACGTCCAAACACACATTCAGACTCATACACACAAACACTGACTCATCTATTCAATACGGAACATTTGCCGAGTCGATAATCCTCTTCAAAAACTAGAGAAGGCGGAACGCGCCGCGCGCTCGTATACTTCGACGCATGACCTTCTCGAGGCTATAACTCGAAAAGTACTTTGAATTTCGGTCTAAAATTTTAAGAGGATATTCTTAGGTAGTGCTACTATTGATTAAGACAACTTCTGGAAATTCGATTTTTTGGACCCTATAAACCAGGTTCCCCCTTAATCCAATTTTATACCGACGTTATACAGGGTGTCCCGCAATAAGATGTACATAGCTTAAGTATGTGTTCCTGATGTTCTTTTAAGCCAAAAAATAAACATGTAGCCTAAAAGCAATCGTTACAAAGTTATTTCTATTTGAATGCTCCTATGTACGTAGGGTGAGTGCACCAATGAATGAACAGTCACCAGTGAATGAACAGTATCACGTTTTTCTCGAAAAAATAAGGTGTCAGTGTAGTCTTTGGTTTCCGCACTTTTCTGAAGCGGAATATATGTATCGTTAAGCTAGCAGCACCACTCGTCACATTGAAGTTCGCTCGTAAAGTAACATTATAAATTGTTTTCGACGAGAGTGTGCGTCCCATCGCGTGAAATTAATAAAAATAGTAATGGCCGCTTCCCCTCTTCACTTATAGGTAATATTATTTACTTAAGAAGTGTCGAACAAGTCTTGATATTGTTTTCTCTGATATCAATAAGATGCCTAAACCTTCGTTTTAAACAATTTTTATGATACTAACCTCAAAATACTCTCAAGGCTAATCTACAATGTGCTCTTTGCTTCCTGTTTCTTGCTCTTTGCCTCTTGCTTCTTTGCCTTTCCACGCATTGTTTTACCGACAATCGTGTTTCTTGTCTTTTCCGAAGTTCGTCAACTTTTATCTTGGATGACAGAACGAACAAACATCGCATTACGCGACATAACCAAAAATGCAAAAAGCAAGAAACAAGAAGCAAAAAGCACATTGTAGATTAGCCTTTAAACTGTCAGTGTTTACTTACTGGTTCTGACTAGAGTTCTATATAATAGAGAAGCGACATTGAAGAGAGAAAATGGTCTGATTGGCTAACTAAATCACGTGATTCAGCGCCAATCATACTTATTTAATCACAGTAAGAAAAAAAAATGGCGCTGAATTACGTGATTTACTCTAGCCAATCAGACCATTTCCTTCAATGTTTTTCTACTATCCATACAGAGAAAAAAAATGGTAGCTTTTCGATATATTGCACCTATCGATATTACCAATGTCGCTTCTCTATTATATAGGACTCTATATAATAGAGTCATCTTCTAACAACCGCGATTTTCCCAGTGAATGTGAACGGCACCGTTCATTCATTGGTATATGTAATTCCAGTAAATAAACGACATGAAATTCGATTATCTAGTAATGCTGTGAGATGTTGTTATTTGAATTAAAATGTTTTTTGATAATACTAATCCTATCAGAATAGAATTATTTTCGTTGTGGGGCAATAAATGATACGTCAATACCTATAACTACTTTATTTGATAGTGTTCATTCACTGTATTTTGCTGTTCATTCACTGGATTGGTCTGTTCAATTACTGGTGCACAGGCTATTCATTGATTGGGTCCGAGTGTTCAATTACTGGGGGAACTGCTATTTTCACTTTCAATAGGTTTTTTAATACATATTTCTGTTCGAATAATACGTTTTAACGAGCTAATCCAAATAATTAGGATATAATATGTCGAATAGAATTGGTTTTGTCAGTCCATAACCATCCAGTACAAAGAAAACCTTTCCCAAAACTGATCGTGCGCTTAATCGTTCATTCACTGGTGCACTCACCCTATGTACATTCGTACGTTCAAGCATCATAAACATAAAAGAGAGCTTTGAAAATAAATGCCATATGAAGTCGTTGGTGTATTCGGTAAAGTCGAACACTAGAGATGATTTGAATCGAATAATTCATGCTTCCAATATCATCAAAAACGATCTCGATATTGTTATGAGTTCCATCACCTCGATTTCACGAAGGGGGAGAATGTGCCCAGCTAATCGAGGTCATTTTGAAAATGACATGTAAGTTATTTAATTGCGACATTTAATTTTGTGAAACTTTAACTGATGTAACTTATTTAATAAAATTTTTGACTCACTTATTGTTAGTGTTATTTTTTGCTTGTAAGTGCCAATAACTTTGTAAGGATTGATTTTAGGCTACATGTTTATTGGAACTTTTCGGCTTAAAAGAACGTCAGGAACACATACTTAAGCTATTCTCTAAATCTGAATCAGTGAATAGTC
>NJRQ01000149.1:50428-132711 GCA_003063805.1 Aphaenogaster ashmeadi
CGTTCTCGCTGATTGCGCAGCGCGTTCGGCCCTGTTTTACTGATTCAATAGCGATGCAAGACGTCACTGATGCAATCAATAACTTTTCCACTGATTCAGATTTAGAGAGTATGTACATCCTATTGCGGGACACCCTGTAGAACGTCTGTATCAATAATTATTCTAGAAATTTTTTCTACTGAGACATTGTGCTTGCTTCATCCTGAGCTGAACTTAAATCTTATAAATTTTATTTTATTTCTTATGTAAGAATAGTACACTGAATACAACATGCAGCCATAACTGGGGTTTATACACTAAATACAACATGCAGCCATGATAGGGGTTTGTACCTTGACATGCATGCGCGAGTAATGACTATAGCTATAGGCGTAAGATGTTGCTATGAATCGATTAATTATGAAACATGTAACCGTGATTAATTAACAGCATTTATGTGATAGTTCGTTTTACATTTATTCATAACATTTATTCATTACAACCCCGACCGCTTGGGGATGATGCAAATAAAATTTCACATATTATCGCACTTTTAGTTCACGGTCGGCGAATATTTTGACCAATAACGTCGCTCTTTGTAAGAATGACATCAAATACAAATCCATCGTATTTATGGGAAATTAATAGCATTCCGACATCAGAAGGATGGAATGCGAAGTTGTGAATTCCTTTCCCGCGTTTTCCGCTCCCAATATGAATTTATTCGCCGCGTAGCCATGCTTAATTCGTCGGTAATTACACTCGCGCTAGCGTACATTCTTCGCTTTGAAATTTCACCGTAAGCGCACAGCCATCCGCGAAACAATTTCATATTTTCAATGTTAAACTCAGAGTGAATACCAATATCGCGAAAATTTCTCGCGACGTACCGTTGCCCCGGCATTGCTCCGACGACCCATTTGCATAGTACGACCCGACAGCGCAACGGCATTTTCGCGCGACGTTTTTATTAGGCCGATGCAGCCGGCAGGGAATTTCTTTTTCGCCGTTTTGCGAGATCCTGAATTGCGCACGCTGCATCGCGAATCCGACAGCATTTGCTTTCGTAGGGCAAAGGGAAAGACTTTTGTCGCGGTTGACGCCATTAGCGTGCGCCATAGTAGGTAGACGGCTACATTTACAACTGGCCGCACGAAAGCCGACAGCAACCTGTGTACATTTCAGCGGCGAGTGCACTTAAAATTCCCATTTACTTGCTGCACGCAGCCATTCGTATCGGTGCGAACGCATCCTCGCACGAAAGGGGTTGCCGACCAAGTGAAACCTGCTACCTCGTTGCGCCACTGTTACGAGCGAGAAGGGAGATACGCGCGAAAGTGTTTTGAAGTATAATGGCAGCACTTGACCGAAATAGAAGAATTTTCTCCGAAGGATGGCAGCATTTGTTGAAATTGGAAAATTTTTAAACGCTGAATTGCAGCAACAATTTTGAATGGATATCATGCTTTTAATGTCATAATTATCTTTGTAATTACGCAACGTCCTTTTCATTTTATTTTAATTTGAGTGAAATTTATTTTGATCTCTTTCGTTTTAAACAATGTAAGCATAGAAATTTTAGAGCACGGATATTGTTTCACAGAACATTCTTGTTTGAATACCAAAACAAAACGAGCAAACTTTTGAACTTTTCGCGTACACGAGTAGCAATTGCGAAGTCGATAAGAATTACGTCTGTTTTTTATACTACTTTGTCCCTACATTAAGTTCCTTATGCGCCCTGCCAGATCTCGTTAGCTTGGGTTCCCATTACGAGGGTAGTGTATAACGACCTAGGAAAAGTAGTCGAGTGCTTAATACAGTAATCAAGGATAAAGGTCGACCATTCGCATGTAAGGTGACGAAAATTGGAAAGACCCTTTTCCAAGAAAATGTTTTTGCTGTACCTCATTCGGAAAATACAATTAGATTACATATTGCACATTAATATTACGACCAAGAAATTAATTATTTAAGAACAACATTATTACTGACAGAACAGCTAAGTACATATGCATGGCTAAACATTTTTCTAGAAAAGTATTCTATTACCTTCGTTAATTATTTTTAATTAATTTAATTATTTTAAAAATGCGCGAAAAGGAAAAAATCTTTTTCTAAATAACATCAAATAAATTCATACGAATAATATACGTTAATCTACTCACATAGTTTATTTCGAACTTTAAAGGTACTATATGTTCGGCGGTAAAATATCCTTTCTTTTATGTCTAGAACGATATGCTACCAACGGCTTAACAACTGATTTATTGTCAATTTAACTTTTGGGATTGGCTAAGTTAACGTGTCGATACGTAACTTAAAGCGCAACTTTCGCACGAGTTTAAACCTTACGTCGTAATGCAAAACGCCACGTTAGTTCTTGAATAAAACTATGGTTCTCTTCAATAAGACACACGCTGAGTTATTTATCTCACGATTTTTAATATTAAACGACGTAGAACGGGAAAATTCCAGAGACTGAAATAGAATCGGCCCGTGTGAACGCTCGATCGTATCGACGCGTTTTCTTCTGGAAGGGCGCGTTTCGCTCGCGTGCTTTTCTTTCTAATACCGGCGGGGATCCAGGCAGGCGTTATTGAAAATCCGTATGCGAGACGACACGGCGACGGGGGCCCGACGACATCGCAACAGCTCGTGTGTTTAACCCCCGACCAAGGACGCGCATACTTTAGCCACCCCTTTTAAGTATTCCTGCAATAGCGCCGGAGGCCATGTGGCGTGTAACCCCAAGGTGAGTTCCGTTGTAGCCAGCTAGAAACCGCGCCAATATCTTCGTCGTTGGTCGAAAGTAACAGACACGAGCGTCGTGTAAAAGAGAAATCCTTTCTCAAAGAGAAAATTGACAGTGTCGATGTAAGAACAAGTTTAGGCAGTGAAGTTCGGAATTCATATGGTTCTACCTTCTGCCAACATCATATTTAGTACGCAAATGAAACGGCCCGGTTATTTGTCCATTCGTGTTCGCAATCTCGTGGAAGTTCTCTCTTTCTCTCATGAAAAATTATTTATGTATTTTAATAAAGGGAAGTATTCAAATCTTAAAAGAAGTAGAGCAAGAAAAAATTACTTGCGTTCCATGTACAGAAAATACAGAATTTAAAAAAGTCTTGCCCAAAATATATGACATTTTATATTATACACGGAAAGAATGGTTTTGCTGAAATATCTAAAAATTTGATCAGATACAGATCTGAAAATAATTTTGTTGGACTATATTTTGTTGGATTAAAATAATTATGTAGGACGTTCAAAATAGTTGCTGGAATATCAAAACTTTTTGTAGTATTATCATGTTTGAGCGTCCCACACACACACGTAGTTATTTTTGATAGTCTAATAAAATTATTTTCAGATCTGTATCAGGCCAAATTTTTAATACTTCAGCAAAACGTTCTTTCCGTGTAACAATAGAATGTGAAAAGTTATTGTTTAAACAATGCTTATTACAATTAATCTTGCAAGAAAACGTACTTTACACCTCTTTATATAACTATACAATAATGTAACTTAATTAGTATTAATTTGCGTTATCATATTTATAATAGATCAAGATAATTTCATGCAGCTTGCACTTATGTGCATTAAGACCAACACGGAAAGAATGGTTTTGCTGAAATATTTAAAAATTTGGCCAGATATAGATCTGAAAATAATTTTGTTGGGTCATCAAAATAATTATGTAGGACGCTCAAAATAGTTGTTAAAATATCAAAATTTTTTACAGCATCATTATCATGTTTGAGTGTCCTACATAGTTACTTTTGATGGTCTAACAAAATTATTTTTAGATCTGTATCTGATCAAATTTTTAGATATTTTAGCAAAACCGTTCTTTCCGTGAAATTTTTCTTTTTATTTACTTTATTTATTTAGTACTTCTTTCCAAGTATCATTTTTTTGTACAACACGATTCAAAAATATAATTTAAACATTAGAAAATATATCTAAGTATTTTCTAATATTGTTAATTCAACAAATATAATAAAGATTGTATTATACAGATGATCATATTTATATTGAAAGATTATTCGTTCAACATACTTAAAAAACAAATAGCTATTTGCGAGCAAGCATTTAATCAGTAATGCAGGAAAATCTGGGTATGACATGGTGTGTATTAGCTGGTGAATAACGAGCTAATATTGCTCGGAAGGCGCTGCGCGTTTAATCAACGGCAATAAAATAATCGATACCGATGCAGCCGTCTATATCATTATTGGCACTTCGTAATAAAGCAGATATTGGAAAAATAAGTTAACACGAGGGGAAACGGGCGCCCGCGTCGCAAGGATTGAGATACGTCTTACAGGCTCCTGGGGACAAGTTAGTTGGGAGAGCGCTGCACGGAATTTCCGCGTAAACGTTGCGGTACATCGCGCGTGCTCGAGAAATTGATGCCCCCGTGGGAAGGGACAGCACTTCCTCCTAAATAAGGGACTCGCGCGGGGGTAGTCGCGCGAGTTTGGAAATTGTGACCGCAACGCGACCGACGAGAGTGTCCTTGTCACGTGCGACCGGGATCGCTCCTGGGATAAGCGCTTTTCTCTTCCGCTTCCTCTATTTTGCGCCGTGCACGCTTCACTTCAGGAACAAGCCGGTACGTTTATTGTCATCCAACGAACGTGGAGTGTCGCGTCATCGTTCTTATACGGTAGTTATTACTAAGGATTGGACATGACCTTTTTCGGTAAGTCTGAAATATTGTTCAACCCTGCAACGTAATACATCAGCACGTGTGTGTACAGTGTAGTAAATTTCAGGGTGAAAACATTAAAGGAAGAGCAGTAGCATAATTTTATTTATTTTAATATAAATATAAATGTAGAACTAAAATGTAGAACTTCTTCTTATTAAATCATTTTTTGGATGGAACGTTCAAATTATGTAAAGAATTTAGTTAAAGAATTAAAGTTATTAAAATAATTAGATGAAATTGTCTTCTATGCAATTTTTAATATATTATCCTTTAATATATTCTCTTAAAAATAATGCAAGAATTTTTTACTGCATTCTATTTGAATGTATTAATATAATTTTGCACAGCTTTTCTTCACTTAATATGAATTTTTTTAATTTTATTATATAAGTCTTATCAGACAAAGATTTCGAATAAGATCAGTAGCAAGAAGATAAAATAGATTTGTGCAGCGATAACGCTTTGGACGCACCGCAATTTAGAAGAGGATTCGTGCCAACGATCTCTTATTGTTTATGTTTGAAACTAGTTAGCGCGCGCGGTAGGTATACTCGTTTGGCGGACAGGAAGGGTAGACAAAGTCAGTAAACTAGGTAAGCTAAACTGACAATCATAGCTTTAAAAGCACCGTACAGTCGAAACTTTTGTCCGGGATTCCGATCCGTAGAAATTAGTCGGTTAGACCGAAACTTGTCGAAGTTTCGTATCACGCTGCACTCTGTTCCTTGATTTGGCACGTGAGAAGATTTTAACGGATATCGTGGCAAAGCGCAAAGCGTACGTGTATGCTCGTACGAATCGAACGAGCGTAAAAACATAAAAGAGTTTGCCCGCAGCCAGTTAAAGTGAGATTATCAGTCACCATAGACTGCTATACGTTTTTCCCCCTCTCTTTCTCTCTCTCTCTGCCTAATCTATTCGTGCAGCCATTGTATTACGCGGCATGCAACGAAAAATTACAATGTCCACCATGCTTGAAGCTTTATCGCGTTTTAACGTCACCGCGCGGACCAATATTAAACGCGATATAAACGGTGCTGGCTGGCCAATTTGGTACGGAAGCGAAATGGGAGTAAAAAAAATACCGTGGACCGCTTGAGAATTTCGGTCGTGGCAAAGTGCGCCGTGGACGCGTTTTATTTTACACGGCGGACATGCCGTATCAGCGTGGAAAGTGGGACACGCTCGCATAGCCATTCCTAGGCCAGACATTTTCCCGTGCCTTTGCAGCTCTTTCTCCGTTTTGCGTTCCTCTTTTCTTCCTTTGTCCCTTTTTCTCATTTTTTTTGACGTAGCCAGAGACGCGCAAATATTTTACGCGAACTGATACCAGCACAGCATACGCGCGTTGGCGCTATAAATGATAGCGCGAACATGTTTCGCCGAGATGCCGCTTTTCTTTTGCAGCCGGATATACCGTGAAATAGAAAACTCGTTTTAGATACATTGAAGATAAATTCCCCCGCTATTTTGCTGCTATTTTGACATAATATTTTAAAATGATTTTTAGACGGCGCGACACGAAGAGCAACGAGAGAAAAATGCCGATGAATTGCGCTAATCGAACGGGAGATATATATCTGGAAGAAGAGGGAGATACGCAAAATTACTTCATATCCATAAATTGAATATAGCCGTTATTGTTATATCGTGCAAATCGTTAATTCCCTTCCTGGTGGTAATCGAAGTAACCTCGTGATTGATTACCTTGGACACGACGTGTCACGCGTATCGCCCGATAAACGATGCACAGTTATAATAAATTTCTCTGGTTACATTCGATCAGCAACAGCGTTCTATTCGACCCCGGTCTTTGCTATCGTTTTGCGCATAAATCGCATCGCGAGGCAAATAAAGATTCTGCATGGATAACGCTGCGCGTTCACGATTCAGCGGCATGAATGATAGCGCGAAAAACCAGGGTTTGCGCCAGGGTTTCGCCTCTTTCTCACGGTAGAGCAGATAAATAACTAGTTCGCGCGCGTTTGAGCTAAATTTTCGTAAGTTTTATTCCTTAGAAAATTACAATGGTCACACAAGGTGTTCCAGAAGGTACGACTAGTTATCGTTAAATTAAGCCGAAACGATTTCGTTCTCGAGCCAGCAGCGTAAAAGAAACTCGACATCTTTGTTGCACTCGAATTTTAAAGCTTTTCAATGATGGATCAAATACTCGCTTTATTCGTTGAATAGTCTGATGGAACATTTGCACCGCTCGTCTTCGCTTTCCTGTCCCCATTACGTCCGATAATCGACGCCTTTCAAGCCCGTATGGTGACGTTTAATTTGTCATTTGTTCCCTTTTATTAACAATGAGAGTCGCGGATACAATTGAGAGTAGAATTGTATCATGCCAATTGTATGATTTAAATCTCTATGATAAATTTACAATACAGTAATTACAATAATACAGTATATTACCACGAGTTCAGAAGACTACACGCGTATTAATAATTGCACAAACCGTGAAATTAAACATTGAAATTGCCATGAAGCCACTAATCATAATTTATTGCAATATCAATTATAAATCTTTTCTCAACGTAATATTTTTTACGTATTTCTCTATGATGCTCGTAAAATTATTTCTATGTTACCATAAATTCATATCCCACAATATGCTATTTTTCTTAACAAAGCTGCCCGGATGTAGAGCTTACACGGTTTCTCGCACGCGCGAGAGTTATGGTTAAGCAACCGAGATGGTAAGGCCGGGTCGCGGGCCAACGAAGTAAATTTACGCTGATGAGAAAATTCCACGTGTATTGGATCGATAAGGAAAATGAAATGTAATTTTCATAAACTCTTTCTCGGCTAAAATCGATTGTTATCGTAAATGATTATCGTCGTTCTAATTATGGTAAATTAAGCAGGCAAGTGCGAGCTTCAATTACGAGCAGCCCGTATTTTCCGTTTCTCAAAGAGCTGACGCCGTTTATGATTGAACGAAGTACTCTGTTATAAATAAATTAATTCATCGATTTGCATACGCGTATGCACGATGTAGCTTTTTGCATTATTTAGCTATAATGGTATTAATTCGCTTGATTTCTCGAGCAACCTAATTTGTATTATAAATGCTCGAATATCTACGGTACTTTGGCGGATCGATTAATCCAAAAAGCCGTGGTAGATGTTTCGTACACTCATTGTCAGATAGTAATTTATTTCCTAATTCGCTAGTGGTGGCGTGTTCATGGATAACGCCCGATACGAAACGTGATTCGGTATTTTTTCGCGGTGTCATCTGAGTGGACTCATCGAATCATTCAATTTTTCTTTCAAAGACTAGGTCGGCTATTAAACCAAATATCGATTCGTGGTTGCCCGAGCTAAACGGCCCAGTACGAGGTTTGCAGCTATAGCTCGGGGCAATGGCCGGATTGGGACGCAAGTGAATAATACAGTACACGGATGCTGCCGATACTTCAGTCACTAACGAACCTTTCCGGACTAAGGAAGCTCTATTACGCGATAAATCACATCGAGCGCAAAGAATGCTATTTGTATTCGTTTGTTGATTTGAATAGATAGATACGTTTTGTATGCAGTCAATAATCTCGTAAATCATATGTCAGTTGTTTCAGGAATTAACGGTTATTGGTTTAAACACTGGTTTCTTTCGCATGAAATAATGGATCAATATCTCTATCTCTCTGAAAAGTTCAAGGCAGATGAGCATAAAATAGAAATTGAAGAATCGAAAACGTTGGTTTCAATTTTATTACATTATACATTTTATTATATTACGTTATATTTATCTTCTATAACGAAAATCATATTTGCTTTGCGTCAACTGTTCAAAACGTGATATATAAGGATAGCTCAAATTTTATCTTTAAAATTTTTCAACTGATGTGAGCTGTTCTCTTGCTGATTATTGCCGATTTCTTTACTTCTATTATAAATAATAACAAAGAAATATTAAATCTTTTTTTATTATTGAACTTAAATTTGTACAAATCGATTAATACAGACTTGACCACGGTATTTTATTTACCATCTATCGACTGAATATTGGAATTCTAAGAAATATGAAAAACGTTCTTATTCCCGAAGATTTTTAACAAACCAATTTAATTCACTAATTGCCGAGCACGTCTTGCTATCCTAAAATAGAAGTCATTTTCTCTCGACTTAAACAACGGTAGAATCTCTTTTTAAAATTAATCCATTACCATGTGGTGGCGCGCGTTGTGCAGTTACGGTACATTAACTATAAAGGGTGAGCAGTGCGTCCTTTTCCCGTCTTTCACCCTTTCTCTTTGTTTATTTTCCTCCTGCGTCTCCCTTTATTGTGTTATTTATGTGCTTAATACCAGCTTAAGCGAAGTGGCTCAACCTTTCTCGTAATCTGTCGCTTTTTTCCTCCGTATTTTTCCTCTCGCAATACAGATACGTAGGCGGCTTATTTTGTTCTTGACGGCTTCGTAATCCTGTGATTTTCCTTGCGGAAGAAACCTGATGTGCGAAGTAAAAACGCAGAGGTAAGAATAATCCGCGGTGAGGGAGAAATGATGAATTAATCGCGCTCGATATGGCTCTAATTGTCACGCGAAGCATGGTCGATTCGTGCAAGTAGCCTTGTTCGACATCGATCGGTATATCGACGGGTTCTGCGAGTGACGGTGCGGCCAGAAAAATCGTGATTTAAACGGCCGAACTACTTCGTGCTCCGCCGTCTCCGCCGTTTGGCGCCCCCAACTTCCTCTTGACTCTCTCATACATTTTGTCCTCCGTTCTTTATCATTCCTCGTGACTCGGTCGCCCGGTTCGTCCCTCTTTGTTCTTTTCTCTTGCCGGGACTGTACAACATACGTTCTCTCATACTCGCACCGGACCGTTGATGATTTTCTAAAAGCTTCTTGCAAGGTGCCTGAAAACTGTTCACTAGCAAGGTACGGTAGATATCTTGGAAATAACTGTTTATTTTTTCTTTTGGTAATCGGCGTCGCCAACTCCTCGACAAACTGCAGATTGCAGAGACCAAAGGCAATTTTTAGAGATGTCGAAATGGAACTGTTCATTTCGCGAAAATTCTCTGATATTTCCATAATCGTTTTGTTGTATGATATTCTTTCCCTTTTTATATCGACGGATTTCAATATTTTACGTAATGCAATTCAATTATAGATTTTGTATAAAATAAAGATAGAAATTATTTTTAATTTATCTGAATTGTGTTTCGTTAACGAGCATAAAGTTGTATAATATACATATTTTTCAGATTTTAGGATTATTGGGAATTTTCTATTTTACATTTTTGATATTTTTTATAAGCTGTAAATGTATGAAATAATATTTGCTCGCGGAGCATGGAGAATTAGATTTTTTACTAATATATGGTACGATTTGCATCACACAGAGAAACAAACATAAAACCAATTAATTTACCATTGCATGCATATCTCTTCTACATATCGATATACTCGGATATTTAATTAGTCTTAATCTGAAGTGGAATGATGAAGCTCGTGCAAATGTTACTAGTCTGAGGGCTTAATTAGTTACATGACACTGGGGGCATTCTTTGATAAGAGACAGCCTTGCAAAAATGTAAATTAAACGCGAGTTCACAGTCAACAAAATGACCCAGGCGACTTGCATGTACACCACAGATACACCCTTTTCCTTTTCATATTTTTTCAAAGAGGCCGCGCCACTGGTAATGCGGATTCTTTTACGAGCGACTTGGCAGGTCATTTCAGCCGGTTATCTCTTAAAAAGCATCTGTGTATCTTGTCGTTTCTATCAAGACGGCACCGTTACTTTTCGTCGCGATTACCCGCGAATGTTTACGCCGTAGACCGATAAGCTCGCCGATATTACGTTGCATCTCGTTTAATTATAATTAAACTCTTACTAATAGTCGGCCCGGGGCTGCTCTACGACGCTATAACTGCCGTCGTGTACTAACGAACTCGAATGGGGCGTTCAATTAAACGCTACTTAGCGCGACCGATACTCCCGCGTGCTCCCTCTGCACCTCCCGCAACATCGTCAACGTCTTTCGCCACGCTAATCGTCCCTCATACCACTGGAGATGCACCTGCATCCCACGCCGTCGAACCGTACATCGAAGGAGATGAAATTGTTCGGTAATGTGCCAATCATCTCGCTTGCAAACCTACATAAGCGACTTATTTATAATTAGCGAAATAATGCGGTATCGATCCATTTTATATAGCCGAGGTCATGCGAATTAACGTTTCGATTATTGATTAATTAACTTTAACAGGTTTCATACCGACCGAAATTCAATGAAATATAAATTCGTGGGACGTGTTTCTGTGATCCCGATGGTGCATTTATGCGTTTCGATATCACGTTACGTGCGCCACGTTCCAGCTTTGCTCGTGGCTAATTTTAAAGAATTAATATATATGCATTATATGACACGATCATACCAATGGAATGCTGAAATTATTCCGATTTCCCTGGATTATGGCTGGAAAATTTGTCATTGGCTGTACGAATATTTTCGGAGTGAATTTAACGATTAATACCTAAGCGCACATTCTTTATAAAAATGCCGTAACTTGTCTAGTAAAGGAATTTTCCAAAGAGATAATAGATATTCCGAGCTCCTGGCCATACTGGAGCTTCTCGCTCAATAGGGTAATCAGCATTTCTCAACAATAATTGCCAAGCGGTTTCGCTCGCAACGTTTCTCACATGACCATTTGTTAGCTTTTAAAATAGGACACAGTCTAACTGAGAAATATTTAGTTTGACAAGCTTCTTTTCGACGAGAATATTTGAAACGTCTGCTTTGCTTTATCATGAGTTTTCATCATGAAAAATAACTGCAGATCTTTTTTTGTCTGAAAGATGTGATATGTATCTAACTAACGCGTAATAAATGAAGACAAGTCAGTTCGAAGAATTTGTGCTACTTTTTTTCTATTTCTATCATACAAATCTATAGATTCTAAAATTGTCTATACATTATGTCAGTTTGTCAATTTCTTGTTTCTGATGTCGTTTTTACTGCCATAAACCGCTGGAGAAAAGATAAATTAAGATTGTTTGGACATATTGTTGATATGGAACGGCAGCTACGAGCTCCGGTTTTTTTTGCCAAAAATATTTGTGTAGTACTCGTCATACTGGTCCGCATGCGTACGAAACTTTAATATGATGAAATTCAGTTCGTGGGGCAAACTGAATTTATACCTACCGTAACGGTCTCTCCATCACTATCCATTTTTCCAGGGCTTTTACTGGCATTCGCGGCAGCACTCCGTCAAAATTTTCCAAAGCGAGGCCGTCTCGCTCCGCTGCATCGGTAATCATTGCACTCGAATGCACAAGGTAATACTTCACCAGGGCTTTGACGCGCAAGCTTTGCCCGCAGGTGCGGAATCGTCGGCTCGTTGCGACAGCTGCGCGACGCCCGTACGGTTTACAACCACGTGAAGCGGCTTGTTTAACGATAATTATAATACCGCCAATTCGATGCTTGTTCGCGGTTATGACACATACGCGTAATACCGATATCCTGTTCGAACGATTTCCAGCGATGCTGTAGGAAAGCGAATACCAGATTTACAGTGATATATTTCGATTCAATGAATTTAGACTTGAAATTTTTCGAGCCGAGCGCATTAACCATTCCTCATTATTGAACGAAATATAATTTTAGAAGACAATGTTACATAAGTCAACATTCGTATTATAGACTAGTATACGCAAACAAATTATCTTGCTTTTTTTAAAATACAGAATTGTTTTAATTATAATTAAACAAACTAATATTTGCCTAATTATGAATAATTTTGAAAATGAAGATACATGATGGATGCTGAAAACAATTAAGTGTCGCGTTATAAGCAGTGAACAGTAGTAAGTTTTATTGCATATTATCCTTTTAATTGCACGCCGTTTGGATCGGATGCCGAAATTTTGATGTTACTGGCTCGGCTAGATTGTCCGAGCTCGCGCATGGGGAATTCGTCATATCCACGCGTCAGCTGCAACGCACTGACGGATTACAACCGTGCAGGCACGTCGGTTAACGATAATAACACCGTCGTTTTCCACGTACATCAACGTGTAACGTATGCACATGGTGCACCGATACACGCGTGGATATTTAAAGCCGGAACTTTGCCAGTAGCTTAGCTTACAATTAGCCATCTGCACATCGCTCGATATATCCGGTGTTGTGCGGTTAACCGATTAACTTGCCGAATGGATTAATCGATTAACCAATTTACCGAATTATTTTGTCCATCGTGATATTGTGGGACAGGACTGATCGCTGATTCGTTTATTCGATTTAACGTTAATTTCCCTGTGCCATTGACAAGTCGATTTTATTCCACTCTTTATCCCGCATCGTCGCCTATGATTTATCGAAATTTCGTACTATCGCCACGCTCGTTTGCGATAGCCCCACGTATACTTCCCCGATTAATTTTCCTACGGTACCCGCTGACGCTCTGACGCGAGTTACTGTCACAATTTGCAACGAGGAACCTTGTTTCTGCTGCATAGGTGATCATTGCACTCAAACGCAACTACCAGCTAATATTTTGACATCGCTTTGACGCGGCATTGTTGCCACAGCCCGTCGCACCGGCAATAGCGAGAACGGCGTTGTTTAGTAATAATTATAGTGACAACGTACGGCGAGTGTGTACGCGTACACAATGCATCCTATCAAAGCAGAAACTTGTAATTACCGCTCCCACGATAATTTCCGTCGATGCGCGAGGCGTTGATTGTGCAATTGAGAATACATCTAGAAATGTCACATTTATATCACGCGGAGGGCTTCCCTTTGAATAACGAAGTAGCACAACTCGTTGTAACCTGTTGGCATATCACGTCTAATTATAATTACACAGTGAAGTTGTACTACTTTACTGTATGTACCGTGCAAACGTTGAAAGACGACAGAGAGCGAAAGGGAGACAGAGAGAGAAATCTGTTTATGAAATACGTATTAAACCGTACATTGAAGCGATTAAATGCAAGCGAAATTATGTAGAAACTTTCGAACGAGCGCTTTCGACTAGCGTAAATAAAACAATTATACGAGAAATGAAATTAATCAGCGAAAGTGTTTAAACACTTATCAAATCAAGTAACTATGTATCGTAATTATCGCTTATCAATTGTAAGAGGATAATTTCTTCATGGTTTTTGAAATAATTAGTGCATTTGTATGCCATGCATGGTTGCGTACGTATGGTCAAGGTTTCATGCAAGCTACGAAGGCAGAAACTCGAGGCATTTTGCTCTTGGGAACTATTTTCGCTATATGCAAAGCGCCCGATATATAATCGCGGGTATATCGGAGATGCTGCGAGATTATGTCCGCCTTCTGGTGCCAAGATAATACGCGACGTGCGTTCTCGTAATTTGAACTATTAAACTTGCTAATTACATCCCATGCAAAAGTTGCACTGCGAAAATAACACGAAACAATCGTTAAGGACCGTTATTAACATAATATAAAACGACTGATTTATATTTCGGTATTTCCATTGCTTTGAAGAAATTTGTTATCATATATCTCCATTCTATTAAAAATTGGAAAATGCGTTTGATATTATTTTGTTGTTAAATTATAGTTTTATTTTCAGTAGAAACATATCTGCATCAATAATGTGATTAAAAATAAAAAAAAATTACAGAATATTAATTAATTTAAAGATCAATACTAATAATGCTAGGTTCGCGGATATAAAATTAAAGATAATTTGGAAGAAAGCCAATGTAATTAATTTAAAGAGTTATAAATGGATATACGATTGATCGTAAAGATTATTATAATCTGCGAATATCAAAATTTAAAATATATCGATTAAGTGTAACAGTGATATATCATAAACTTTTAATATTGTCACAATATTATCACAATACAGGTGTACATAGCTTAAGTATGTGTTCCTGACGTTCTTTTAAGCCGAAAAGTTCCAATAAACATGTAGCCTAAAATCAATCGTTACAAAGTTATTGGCACTTACGAGCAAAAAATAACATTAAGTGAGTCAAAAATTTTATTAAATAAGTTACATCAGTTAAAGTTTCACAAAATTAAATGTCGTACTTACACGTCATTTTCAAAATGACCTCAATTAGCTGGGCACATTCTCGCCCTTCGTGAAATCGAGGTGACGGAACTCATAACAATATCGAGATCGTTTTTGATGATATTGGAAGCATGAATTATTCGATTCAAATCATCTCTAGTGTTCGACTTTACCGAATACACCAACGACTTCAAATGGCATTTATCTTCAAAGCCCTCTTTTATGTTTATGATGCTTGAACGTACGAATGTACATACATACATAGGAGCATTCAAATGGGAATAACTTTGTAACGATTGCTTTTAGGCTACATGTTTATTGGAACTTTTCGGCTTAAAAGAACGTCAGGAGCACATACTTAAACTATGTACATCCTATTGCGGGACACCCTGTATATTACCACATTGATGTTAATATTAACGCAAAGGATAGAACTTATAGAGAGAAATAGGCACATGAGATCGATTGTATTCTTCAATTATATTTCCATTGCATGCTGCAAGTTCTTGCTGACCCATACTTTTGTAAGAAATTGTCATTTTCATTTGGGACAGGTTTCATTGTGATCCGCGTGCCGGTTTACTTCAAGCCGTTTGTGCAGGCTCGATAAAATATAATTTCGTCGGTGTTTCCAGCCAACGTGACGACGAGACGGCACAGCAAACAACAAGACGAATGAACGTTCGCAATCTTGACAAATGCAAGAAACTCCGGTTCTCCACTTGCCTTATGCTTGCCGGAAAACGTTTGTCAAGCCGAACTGAAATATGGCAGCGTACCATCCGACAATATTTAATTGCTCCTTCTGCCGGAATGAATTACAACTCTGCCAACAATGGCGCGTGATGTACCAAGCGTCATACAGAGCGAAGAAATTCCACTTTGCCTTAAGTTATGCTGCCTTTCCTCGCATACGTTTGTATTGTGGCAAGATGTACGTAGAATAAAAAGCTTCTAACGCCTATTCATCCCGACGGTGGTTCGACGTGCATTTTACGAGCGCGCTGACGGTTTTATCGTGTTTTTTATCAGGCATTACGTTTTAATACGAGAATGATCGGTCAGTCGATATCGATTCGACATCTCCAATCGCCGCGACGTGGAATTCTTTTGCACGTGTGTCGCGACACGTGCTATGGCCTTAATCAAACGCCGAGTGCATATCCGAAACAATGGCCGCTCTTCAAACCGCGTCAAACGTCGATCATCCCCGCTGGTGGGAATAATTCAAACGTCGGCACGGCGCTCCCGTCTAGCCGCACCTGTTCGACGATTATCGATTTTCGTAACGTTCCGACGTTGGAATCCCGACGCGACGTCGTCGGCGAGACTTCGCACCGACCGCCACCCGTCTACCTGACGTAATATCGATTATCTGTCTCCGACTATGAATAATCGCGTCGAATTCGCATATTACGTTCGAGACTTTTGGCGGAAGGTGAGGTCAACCGCGGACTTACACTGAGGAACGAATCGAATCCAACGCGAATTGTCGTCGGATCATGCGAAACCGGAAGTAGTATCTGACGTGAGAATACGGAATATCCTAGGAGGAAGGTGTCGATATGTAGCTTGGATATGGAATTTTACGGACAAATCATGGGCATAAATCGCGTTCAAAGAATACGTAGCAGTAGTGACAGTAACTTATCTTCGATGACATTTTTCAGTTTCGTATATCTTCCTTTTTAATAAGTTAGAAATAACTCATAACCACTCTTATAAAATTGTCGCAATTATTTCTGACAATTATCATTTGGCACGGATAAAAATTATCGTGTAAAAAATTAAATCTTATTCATAATAAAGGATTTATTCATATCATTTATATTTTGTGATAACTAAAAATATGATCGTATTTTTAAACGCGATTCAAATTAATTACATTAACTCGATCTCGACAGATGTTCTGTAAGTTTATAAAAATGTATAATTGTTATTTTAAATATTACATTCACATGGAAATTAAAACAAAGTTAATAGCAATCAGCAACGATTGTTAACTGCTATAAAGCTGCATTTAGATTAAAAGTTTTAATATAATAGGAATAAAAGTTAAAATGTATTCCTTTTAAACGCTATCAGTTATCGAAAAATATGCATTAATATTTGTGCTACTATTTAAAGTTAAACTATTACATTCTGTAGTATTATATTATACATTATACATATATAAAAACCGAGATAAAAACCGAGTATCGAAGTTCTGGAACAATAAGCTTTAACGAGTTAAAAATTGTATCTAGCAGCTCAGATAATGAAAAAGGACTTTAGAGGGAACTACATAAACCCTACATCAAAACGGCATAACGCGTTCAATAAGAACTTTACTCTATGAATAAAACGGAGATATAGAAGGAAGTACTTTCGATAAAAAATAAGAGCTACGTAGACATATATATAATGAACATTTATTCATGTTATTGTTTCGTCATTTACTTTGCAATTAATTTCTAGGTATTTATTCTCGTGACTATTTTATGTTAATAATTCCGTAAACGAGAATATTAATGCTACGGTTACTTGTAATTGCAGTTTTTAAATGTATGAATATGCAATTTACGTAATGCATAATATTAGGATGCTTTAAAAGACCATTACATTATAGCCGTAGTAGCATACAGTAGAACTAGAAAAAATTGTTATGACTAAAACATGCTAATATTGTTATAATAATTTAATTAAATGTCCGTGGTGTACGTATAAAGTTGCATTTGTAGAATATTAACTCATTAACAAATATAATTGCGCGTACATGGATGCACATATAAATGTGAACATAAAGGAAGACATGGATATGGATATATATATATGTGGATGGTAGGTATATTGATTTACAAAAATAGTATATTGATTTACAAATTTAAAATTTAATATTTTTCTTTATTGAGAACGTATTTAATCTTATATGTAAATATTGTGCGATATAATAACATATTAAATATATTTTTAGAAATACTCATGTCGATGTAGGACTCCAGCATGCTGTAAAAAATATTTAACGAAAGTTGCGCTTTTCTCATCACGTTTCATTTCGAGATTATTTTTCGTGCTCTGCGCGAAATCATTTTTTTGTTATTTATACCATCGATTATCGAAGTTTTTATCGACCTTTTCCGATTTCATGATTTAGCGGTACTCCGTCCCGCTGCATACAGTTTTCTGAACGGAATGTACAGAAATAGACGTCGAAACGTAAACGCCCGACGGAATTCGATTCTCTCATTCTCGCGCGTACGACACAATTTTCCCACCAATCGCAGCCACCGGCTGCGGGAGACGATGAATTCATCGAGAGATCGATCGTACTACATATCCCGTCCTTCGCGCCCGTTCTTTGAATTGAGATTACAGCCGCTTTTCATGCCATCGGATAAAGACAAAGAGCGCGAGGCGGTGAAAAAAGATGGGGTAGCCGCGGATCGTGCGGAATCTCAGTTCCCGAACGAAGCTGGAGACATCGATTCGCACCGGCTTGATACTCGACAAAAGGTGAGGAATTCCTTACCGTCGCTTTTAACCGTCGCTTGCCGCACACCGTTCGCGTTTGCCCGTTCCACCTTTCTGCGGGGAAAAACGGCCCCGGAACCGTAAAGAATGTCGTGTTCCTGGCAATCGTCCGAATATCTCTGTGTATATAGAGGCGGTGAGGTACAAACGTCGGAAAAGCGGCATTCGAGTTATTCCAATATTCAGAGATAGATGTATATAACTGCACCTTAAGCTTTCCTCCCCTCGCTCTCGAGCATTTATTTCCTCTCTTACTCCCGCGTTTCACTCTCACTGGTTTTACGTTGTGGTTCTTTTCTCGTTCCTGCCGGTATTCGGGGTTATCCTTTATATTCTACGTCTTTATCTGGAGTTGCTACGCAACTTTTCCCTCTATCTGCCGGGAAACAGTTTCACAGAACGTTTTTATTGTGTTCGACCTCCGGATCTCAGGAGCAGTGAGCATTCGTTTGTTCGTTCCATCGGGATTCATATACGTATGTTTAAGTGGCGAGATAATATTTTCTATCCATGAGAGAAACCTTTATCCCGATACTTGGAGTACGTAGCAGTTTGATACGTATATTCTATTTTCTTTGGATTTATTCCGCACTGATCAATTCAATTTTTTCAATTCATTGTAGGATGGATTTAAAGTTTTGTAATAGATTTGACAAAATTTTTAATTGACAAAAAATGTCAGAATTAATAAATTTATGATTTTTCTTAATATTTTGTAATACAGACAATTTTAACTTTAGTTATTTTAGATTAGTAATCTATGATGAAAATTTAATCGCGAAATCAAGTTGCGAAATTGGCGTTCACAAACGAGAGATATCGTGCTTCTCAAATACGCTTATTATCGACGACTACCGTATATACGAATGTAAATCTTTCCAACTATTGATCCTTTAAAAAGATGTACTAGTATTTGTAGCTCGATCTAACCAACAAGCCACCGTTTCATGCTCCACTTGCGGTAAATTATCAGCGACTTATAGCACGTAAGCCCTCGGTTCTTTATCGCCCATAAACACGCAGATTCGCTTTGACAGTGAAATATCATCGTGACATCGTGACGACTAGTTGCTTCGTAGTCTTCTTAATAAATAAGACTGCCAGTCGTGACCTTAGCTTTGAGTAATCGATCCGCTTCTACTCTCTACTCACCCCGTTTACAGCAGAGTATTCGAAGGGAAATCTCGATGATGTCCGGTGAAATGATCGAGAGGGGTAGAACACCTCTTGAAAGAAAAGACGAAAAGCTCTTTGGCTACCTTTCACGGTTATTAGAGCGATTCGTCATCTGGATGACCCGTGCGACCGTCCGCTCGCAGAGATTTCTGTGTATATGACCTCTCAGTGATGTCAATATTTTACATGTTATACTTTTCGTCGCTTTCCCTGGACGCTTTCCCTGCTGTATATGTTCGGACTACATTCTTTATCTGTTAAAGATTTTATTTCGAAATTATCGGTACAATTGAATTAAAAATGACACGCCTCGGTAATATTCAGAGCAATTCATGAGATATGATCTAGTTTTTAATGGATTAAATTAATGTAATTTTGAAATCAGTCATGATCAATAAAGTTATGTTAAATCTATGTTATGAATCGCATATCGTGTTATGAATCGCATATGATTATTATTGAAAGATTGGGATGATATTTTCACGAAGTATTGTACATTCACTTCTTGCCGTTTTCCATGATCTCTTTTGACTGTTCCATATTGCCTGTCGTTATTTCCACCCCTTTCTGCTTGCCAATTTTGACCCTATGTAGACGCCCCTTCTTCGTACCACGACGGAATAATTTAAAAGCTCATTAGCTCTGCCATTTCTTAAGTTCCGAATAAAGTTGGCGGGATAGGTCTTGAGAGTGTAGATTCCGCCTCCCTGGTCCTTTCCCCGACGTACTTTCTCTTCCTTCCTTACGATCGAACTACCTCAGAATCTAGCCAGGAATCGTGGTGGTCGTGTCGGTGGCGACGCTGATGGTGATGGCGGTAGGAGTGGCTCGCGAATAGTGTAAGGAAGGGAGTGTTGGGGGGGTTGCGCTTCGGGGGTGTTGGTCCTGGTTATATAGCCGTAGCCTGGTCTCCACCACATTGGTTTGTCGAGCCATTAATCGGAACAGCTTTATACCTGGAGATTTATATTGGATTAGGTTGCGGGGTTGTGGCGATGGTTTAGTTTGAAGGCCCCTTGCTTCTTCCCTTCCCCCTCTCTGGTTAACTGTCGTCTCACCTTAATGAACGTCATTCTGTAGGATTCCTTTCAGCTTTCCGTTCTTCTTTTGCCATGGTATTCACGACGTTTATTATCAGCAACGTTATATTGAACACGAAAATGACAATGATCTCTTGCTATCTTATCGTACGGTTATTCTTATCTACCTACATACTTTTGGATTGATAGCGGTGTGATCCATTTATCCCTTCTGAATTGATATACAATTAAAATAATGATTCACCTGTAGTTCCTTTATTGGCAACGTTTGACACATCGAAACTGAAATTATTCAGCCTATATAAATACAAATTATATTGCAAATATAATGGCGTGGTAATTTAAAAAAAAGAAAGACAACACAGAAAAGAAATGTAAGAATTAGAATAATATTTCGTTCGCTTAGTTCCGTTCCAAGGACCAACTAGTACCTGAATCGATCCGAATGCCTATTTTTGAACTTTCTCGTTATCCTAACGGTATCTAAGCTCGCGTGCGTTCGCGGCTGCCTTCAGAAAATCAATACTTGATCGCGCGTTTAAAAATTTCTCATCTCCACGTGATGAAATAATCTATCGATGAAAGCCAGTCTTGGAGAATATAATCACGTTATTCAAAACGTAAAATTTTAGAAAAGAAATGCATTTCGTAAATGATACATATTATAATGCATTTTCTTCCTATCGTATTGCATTGTCTACCTTGCTTTGGTTTACTATTCAATAAAATTTTAATGCACTTTGGGTCAAAATCGCAGGCCTCGTATTGGCATTTTTCGAAAGATAAGATTTAATAAATCCGAAGATGAAAGGAGAAACTCCTCATATCGAAGAAGCGCCGGAGCTTCTCGTGGGATGATGTTTGATGCATTACAGCGGATCAGAGTTCGCTGAACAAACTATTTCGGTTCTTAAAGTCCCTTGAGGAGCTCTCATGATTTATCGATGGGTCAATAACGGACCGTTCCGATCGGTATTGTACGAACTTACGGTAAAATGTTTTAAGGATATTGCGCGCGTTATAAAAATTAAAAAAGATCCTTTATAAAAAGGAAACAGGTTTTTCAAATGTTGCATGCGGTATTGTGAGAATGTTATTTTATTTTCGTTTTCCATCTAGATTTATTTCGTCCTTTATGATGATTTTATTGGAAATAAAAGTAAGGCAATATGGAATATGAACATTATTATAATATTATCTCATATTATGACGGGAGAATATTACATTTGTTGCGAAAATCAAGAATTACGCAGAACATAATATCTGTATAATATATGACGTACGTAATCAGCAGTAATGTTGCAGTCACATTAAATTATATCATGCATGAAATGCTACTAACGCAGATCTGACCGAAGTCAGATCTCATCTTCTCGTGAATTATGGAAGCTGGGTCATGTGCGGGTGCGGAACTTTACGACGGATTAGTTAACCCTTAACCACTGATAAACGGCTTCGTGAAGGCAACTCCAGTCGAGGGTTCCTATTATTCCACACGTGGGAATCTTATAGCTTCATTTCTCGAATTACTCTCAAGCGACGACCTCAGTATCCACTCTCGCTCGAGCTAATCTCCATTTGGCTTGTAATAATATTTCACTAAATTTGGATGCTTACTGGTTATGATGTAATATTATATTATGAGATCGTTGAAATTTGCATCGCGATATAGAACAAAACGATATAAAAACAATTCTTTGAACTCTTTATAAATGAGAAATGAAATATTTTTAAAAACATTTTTTTTTTAACAATTTAAATCGAGAGATAGGCCAATGACGGTCATAGCGGATCTTAGTGCTCCAATAATATTAATGTGTGACTTTTCTATAAACTGCGCGCCGTTACTATCGGACATGTAACGCAGCTCTCGTATATCACAACATTAAATTGAAAAATCAATTTAATGATAATACTGATGCTAACAAGCATCTACAAGATTCCCCCCTTCCCATCCCAACCCGAAAAACTGTAAAGAATTTATTGCGAAAAATATTACCTCAGCAAGGATTTGAACCTGGACCTCCCTGCACTCCGGGCGGGCGTCGTACCAATTCGACCACCGAGGCATGTGGTAATATCCTAATTATTATTTTTTTTAATATTAGCTCTTACAAAAATTAACGAATACAAGATAATCATATAATTCACGTTCGCGTTTTACGTCATTTCTGAAAGTGTTTAATAATCGCAATGAAAAATCATGATCGCAACAAATCATGTGAAAGAGAGACGTCCAAGTGTCAGAATCTGCTCGATGAAAAGAGCCGTCGGAAGCCACGAAGCGAAGCGTATTACGTGCAAAGCACGGAACTTTATGGCCGACTAGTTAACTCTATTTCTACTTTCAGCCAATGGGTTTCGCGATGTGTAGTCCGCGTAGTTCGTGCAATTTTGTTTCCGAGAAGTGATGGAACTATGTGTGTGTTGTATTCTTCTTTCTTTGCGCACAGCATACTCTTATTATAAGCAGCATTAAACAGGAAAAAAGGAAAGCGGGAAATAAAGTATCATGTGATTATTGTCAGCTGATTCAATTGTCATCTCGACAAACTTACACGTGTATAATTTTAATTACGGTAGTTTATAATATTCCCAGAGGCCTATGATTTCGTCGAATAGTTCGTAATCAATTCTCTTGTGCATAATAATATTTAATGAATCTAAAGTAGATACTTTCTAATAAATTCGCTTAGAAGCGAGTTCCCCGGATTACACTGAAAGCACTGAAATCTATTCATAATTAATTCCCAGAACGAGAATTTTGATAATCGAACAGAAAGTTTCTAATTAATGCACGATCATGTTCTATGTCCAAAACCTCTTTGGACTATATGAATTAATCTGTAAGTCAATATATATTTAATAATAATTATAAATAACACTCGCGTGCGAGATAATGGTAAATAACGACATACAGGGTGGTCCTCGTAACGGTCGCCACGACTTTTAAGGCACTTACAATTATCTGAAAAAAAGTCATAAACAAAAATTTATCAGTTTCTAACCGGCAACAAATTGCAATAATAAAATTTGACTAAACTTTTTTTAATGAAGCATAAAAAAGCAAGGTCACCTTGACATTTTTTAATGAAGACCCCAATTTTTTATTGCATATTCTTGTAGCTTACCTCGAGAGCTTTCCAAAAAAAAAACAATATAATTAAGTATTTTTTCATTAAGAACTTTTGGAATTATAAGGCTTGAAGGTGCTAGTATTTTGACATAAAATACAAAATATCTTGTAAAACATTAAGTTTTCGGTAATTAATACTTTTATGCACAGAATAATGAGACGAATACAATTGGTATGAAAAAAAAACATGGTTGCTTTTAAGAAAAAATATGTAATTTGCAACATGCATCTGCATACTTTTTCTTAAAAGCAACTATGCCTTTTTTTTATACCAATTGTATTCGTCTCATTATTCTGTGCATAAAAGTATTAAGGTAACAAACTTAATGTTTTACAAGATATTTTGTATTTTATGTCAAAATACTAGAACCTTCAAGCCTTATAATTCCAAAAGTTCCTAATGAAAAAATAATTATAGTGTTTTGGGGAAAGCTCTCGAGGTAAGCTACAAGAATATGCAATAAAAAATTGGGGTTTCCATTTAAAAATTTCAAGATAACCTTGCTTTTTTATGGAAAAAAAATGTTTGGTTAATTTTTATTATTGCAATTTGTTGCCGGTTAGAAACTGATAAATTTTTGTTTATGACTTTTTTTGTCAAATTATTGTAAATGCCTTAAAAATCGTGGCGACTGTTACGAGGACCACCCTGTATATTAAAAATGTAATTATATTTAAATAATTAAAAGAAAATCTTCATGAAATTAGTGGTGTAAGAGAGAGAGAATCAAACGACATCAATAGGAAAAGCATTAACTTTGAATTATTCTATCCATTGATCACAATGCAGTTTTTGGAACGATCCATTGATTTTACAATGTTGATTATGCGGTAGCTGAGGTGGGTTTAAATTTCACGCTTCGCTGGTGAACCTCGGGGTACGATAAGGTTACCTAGGCAGGCGCCTTAAGCTACTATTGAGTACACGAGGTTTAGCGGTTTCCTTCCACGCGAGCAAGAAATTCCACTTCCGTGCTCCGGCGAGAATATTAGGTATTTTGTCTTTGACGTTAAACGTGGCGCGGCTGGGAAATCATGGTCGCCTATCATAGATAGCCGAAACATCGGCATTTCCAAACCAACACACCTTGCGAGGGAGAGGAAATAGCGATGGGAGATGAGAGGGTAAACAAAACGAATGCGTCGTGCCGAGCTATTCGCGAGTTTATCCTCGACGATTCCCACGAGCGACATTGCAATCGATACATACGAGCTGCGATCGGGAAATTTTTCGCTTGTACACAGTATCTCCCATATTCCCGACAAATTATAGTCACGTGTGCAGGGACTATGTTACTTTGGTCATCGATAATTCAGTTTTATGTCTCTACATATTGTCTAATGTAAAAAATGAAAAAATATCCCCTCAAGCACAAATATAATTGCAGAAACAGGAAGTGTTATGAGCAAAATAAAACATAACGCAAGTCAATGCTCTTTAGAGATAGTAGGACACAGGTTTGCGAATACAAGTTTGAGAAAATAAATATTAAGCTCAATTTATTATTGAAAACGGTTTACTGTTAAATTTGATGAATCTTTATCTTATATGCGTACACTTCCACTTTTCATATGCATACATAACAATATTTGTAAAATGTTAAAGCAGAATGATTGACGTAGAAGAGCTTAATGACTGTACGGGTCGCATGAATAAACTGCGATATCTGGTCATCGATATAATACGTCAAAAGTGTAAACGCCAAGTTATACAATGATGGTTTACTGAAGGAAGCACGTGAAAATGGGAGACAAGTTCCACAGAGACGAAGATAACGGGACGAGACAAACGCCTCGACATTGACGCTGCGACCGTACGAGCAGTTTAATGAGTATGTACATCACGATAAGTCGAGTTAACTCTATACTTGACGCTACCATGTCACCTAATCCACCCACACGTGCTCAGTCGTCGATGCGCTCGTGCTTTATTGCTAATTGCGACCTTTCTGAAAGGGTGTTCGACAAAAGCGTTAGACAGACAGTTATTTCTGACCTCCCTTCTATATACCGCTTAATTATGCAGTTAACGTGTCCAGTAATACTCTCTGACAGCGTTTTTACCCTCTTTGACGCTCACACAGCATGAAGAGATCGGACTCGTGCAACGGCGTTAATTCATTTAGCAAGATCCAACGTATCTTGCAACGTAAATGTCAGAAGTGAAATTGGAAGTAAAAAGATCATATCAAGTAACGAAGTGTTGTTAGTGCTTTGCAGTGCTGCTCGAGAATGAAATTATTAAATATTACTCTTAAAAACGAACGTCTAAAAACTATCGTTACTTAATTGTTAATATAAATGATTAATATAAGAAAATCCATTATCAATGCAAACGCGAGTGTAAAACAATAATAATTTTGTCTAACGATTTTTCTATTATGTTATACCGTTATACGATCTATTATTTTTAAACGTTTATTAATACTAAATTAGTATTTTTATCTTGAAATGCATCCCTTGATCATTTTAATGCACCAGCAAATAAACAAACAGCGTTTCCACTATGGCCAGTGAGATACCACGGAATATGTTTCGCGTAATAAAAGTGGCATCTGCATGAATTCATAAGACGATGGACCGGACTAAGTACAACCGGCGTAATATTCGAAGCTCTTGCCCTGAGAGTCAGACGGCAGTCACGAAGCTATTTTGCATTATTACGAACAGTTATTCCTCCGTGAGCCCCTCTCCTGCTGTAGAAGAAGCGCAGCTTCGTCGCAAGAAGCAAACGGGCGTTATGACTCGAGGTAACCGTCTGACAGTCGACCCTTTAACTTCCTCTTTCTACTGTCGCTTGTCTCCTTCCCTCTCTCTTTAGTTTGAGTGACTGGGTCGGCATTTGTGAGAGCCCGGTCGGGCTCTAACCGAGAGCAACACAGCTAACTAGAATGGCGAAGAGCGGATGGCAAGTTTCCGGTTCCTTGGACATATCCCGTTGAGAAAGTTTCGATTTAGCAGATGCTCGTGTACTTACATCGGTCTGCTGCGCCCGTACGAAAATCCATTTCCAAAATAATGCGTCATCTTTGCTACAACCATTATTAATCGTCATAACAACAATGTTAAGAGTTTTTCTATTCTCCCGTTTGGTACTCTTCACTCGATCTTTCTGTGCTTCAGTTCGGTAAGCCCGTCTGCCCTCTTCTTTCCCGCTCTCTCCTTATCTTGATACGTCGTCCGGTCGACTTCTGCGCAAAATGGGTCTGCCCCATTTACTGGTGGCACGGAGTTGAAATGAACCTGTTACATTGGACCACGCTCATACCAGCTTTACCGGATTCTCGTTATGTTCCCCGTGCACTTTGTAGTGCGGCGGTCTACCGATTATTGGATGAACTTAGTCGATGATTCGAGTCTCTTCCGTGCGCGCGTGCTACGGAATATAGTTTCTTGATTCGTCGAACGTGGCGATTGTAATCGAATGAATTACACGGGTATTGGAGAGTTTATTCTGGAGTTTCTTGCGTCGCTAAAGCAAACGCAATTTTGAGAATCTACTGTAAATTAGTCGTGCAAACATCACGCAACAACCAATTTATAATTTGACCCCTTTTTGGCTTATTCATGTTCGAGATAATTAGTGTTAGTCACAATAGAGCGTTTGCGTGGAATATGCAAAATGCGTTGGATTACTTTGATGATTTGGTGCATTTCGCATTTAACGGCCCGGTATCACGTGACAGGTTAATTAAATCTTTGTAGTCAGATCCATAAGTCGGAATTTCATAGAACGGAGGAAATTCTAATTAGTGTTTGTACGAGAGGCGGAACGCCGTGGAAATGTTATGACGCTTTTGCGCGTGCAGAGTGCGGTATACGCTTTAGGCATTGTATTTGTTTGCGTGTTAGACAAAGGTCATTCCCATAGGTTTACATAGATTCGGAGTGAGATAGAGAGAAAAGGAAGATACGCGGCGAGAAGATGCAGCAGGGTGGCATGGAAACGAGGGGACGAATAGAGAAACACGTGGAAGTGCAACAACGTTACCGCGTTCTCCCCTCATACTTCAGTTAGCTCGTATTATAAGCTAGAAATTTAGTGCTACCTTGGGATCAACTACTCTCGAGAAGCGCACCACTTCCTAGCAACGACCCTAATAACGCTATTAGATACATCGCGAATTCCTAATCTGAGGATAGAAACTTGCATAATTTTCGGCCTGCGTTTCGCATTAAGTTCGCTACTTCAAAGTTGAGAATCGAAACTCTTGACGTTATCATATCATTACGCGCGCATTAGATTAAGGCAATCGGTTTTCCATCATTGTCATAAATTTCATTCAAATAAACGTGTATTAATTCTGCTTGTACACGAACTGTCCCGGGTCGAGACGCAAGAACGTTTCATTAACGTGAGCGCGATGTTGCATGACTTTCAGTAAAGAGAACAGCGAGATTCCCTCAGAGAGAGAGACTCTCAGTCGGGGTCAGGTTTCGGCCTGTTCGTCTTTAAACGAGATATCGATATCCGTGTCGTAATGAAAGCTCCGCCCGCGGTAATTACTTTATCGATACGCCACGATACACCGCCGATTTTTCTCAATTTCTTCTTTTATACTCCCAAGAGCCGTAAAATCTCCCTGGAGAGGCCCTCGTAGATTTATTTACAGACTTGCTATTGAAGACATAAGTTTGTCAGACAAGGAAGGATTTAGAGAATAAGAGGCGATAGAGGGAAGTCTATAGGATCTTAGGAGCAGGCGCCAAAGAGAGGAGGCGCATGGGATGCCAATGTCTACGTGCGCACTCATACGCGTGTATATTTTACTGCTACTATCCGAACCACGTTTCGGAAAATCACGAGGGACGGACGACACGCTTGCGAACTTCGGCATGAGTTCTCCACACTCGCTCCCTGTCTGCGTTCTTGCTCGCGCTCTCCCTATCCATAAACTCATGTCCCGTGTGTATGTGTTCTATTGAATTCATGTATATCTTCTTTTTCACATATTAGACAGTCGGATCTGCTCTTCTCTCGTTCTATATTCTAATATATCCTAATATTGCGAAATTTCCACTGCATATAGATTAGTCATCTCTTTCACTTTTATAAGCGAAAATAAATTTTCGCGAAAATGTGGAAGGATTTACTAAGAATTAATTGTCGATTGTTAAATAATCTTTTGCTCCGTGCAAGTTTCGCGTGATATTTAGCGCGTATTGTTTTCATAAGGTCTACATTGTTCTGGATATTCAGAATAGTCACTTTATTCGTGCGCCGTTTTACTGCCAGCACAGCTGGCCTCATTGCTTCACGGTACCTCTCTCCCCAAGTTCGTTTCCTTCCATTTGCCTATCTATCTCCCGTTCTTTCTCATCCAGCGGACGTGAATAAGTGGATGCGATTCAGGAAAGTTCTTCATTGGACGGCTCACCGCTGATTGAGATTCTTCATCGCGTTAATTCCTGCTTGAGAATGATCGCAAGAAACCGATAGTCGTCCACCACCGTGTCTGAAATTACATACTTACACAAGCATCGAGGTTCGGCGTTGGAAGGAGGTTTATAAATTTATTCATTCTTCAGTCAAGATGAATGACCCCAAACTAAACGTGCCAAAGTAAACGTTTGTCTCCATGGAACAGATTAACTCACTTTAACCTTCTTGTGTCGTCGTCGTTCAATCCAGCGCAAGTTAAACAGAAAGTTTTATGCAATAAAAACGAATAAGGAAGAAGTACCCCCGAGATTCTTCTTTGTTTTTACTTTATATTATGTCCACTAAAAGTTACTTAGTTAATAGACTACTTAGCGAATAGCAATTAGTTATGCATTATTAAACTTATTAAATGAAACTGTATCATAAGTAAAAAATAAGAGTCATTTACTTTCATATTTTTTATTTATCTTACCGATGATTTTATGGAACTATTATAATTGAGATAACATTATATTATAAAGATTTAAAATATTATAAAGATGTTATAAAATTTACTGTATGACCATTTGCTAACAAATTACATTCATACACGGAAAGAACGGTTTTGCTAAAGTATCTAAAAATTTGGCTAGATACAGATCTGAAAAATAATTTTATTGGACCATCAAAATAATTATGTATAGGACGCTCAAGTATGATGATAGTGCTGCAAAAAGTTTTGATATTCTAGCAACTATTTTGTGCGTCCTGCATAATTATTTTGATGGTCCAATAAAATTATTTTTCAGATCTGTATCTAGCCAAATTTTTAGATACTTCAGCAAAACTGTTCTTTCCGTGTATATTTGCATGTATGAATGTATAATACATGATTCACAAATTATTCTTAGCTAAAAGATTTTCTATTATATGAGAGAGAGAATAGTCATAAAAGAGTGATAAAAATCTCTACGTTCTCAATGTTCACATCTTCTTCTTTTTTTTGCGTAATATAGGTCAAAGATTATTCGTCGTTCTTCCTAATGTTGAGAATTCCAATGGCGCCATTGCTTTATGATGCAGCCTTGAATACTCATCCCTTCACCCTTTAACCTCTTTCTTACCTAAGTTCTATCTCGCTCCGAGCATGAATAAGTGGACGCGATTCAAGAAACTTTCCCAGCAGGCTGGCTGCGCCTGATTGAGATTCCTCGTCGCACTAATCTCTCCTTATGAACGACCGTAGGGAAACCGGTAACGACAGCATCTTCTGACTAGTAGATATTAATCACGTTATTACAGATCCATTTCGTTTCGTTAAATATGAGACGAATTCGTAACAAAATAAAAATTTGATTTTTTTAATGTTAATTCGTAAAGGATCACGAATAGCAGTGCATTTATGCAGCATGTAAAATAAAGTGTAATTACATTTATCTTTATTTACTTTTTTCAAGATTGAACAATATTGCGATAAAAGTAGAATATCACTTAAATATTGTCGGCGATAGAAAATTAGGAATACCAGAATAGCGTAATGACCATTCGTTTAATGAAAACTGAAAATTCACTTTGTGAAAAATAAAAATTTTTGTATGAAAATTTTACTATCACACGTAGTGTGATGGAAATTTCACCATCTTTTTAATAAAATATAGTCGATCTTTTTTTGCACGAAATACGCGTGAAAGAAAATTATGTGTGCCTTGTAGCATACCGAAAACTTTGGAGCAATTAGCGCATAATGTAATGCAACCAGCAGCCATCATGGTCGAGCTTTCGGGTGTTATTTCGCGTTTCACCGCAGATTGCGCAAAACCGTACAACGACCAGCGCGTACTGGCGCAAAACGATGGATTTGCGGATATCTAATTGAGCTAAAGGTAACGTCGATCGAACGGGGATTTATGTATGTGCACGCTGCACAGATAGGGTAGCTGCAGGCGGGAATGCCTTAATGGGAGTATCGTTCGTTGCAGGTAACGCAACGAAATTTTCAAATTTGCCCCAGGACGATAACTGCCGCTTTACAGTGAAGCATTGCCGTACACGCTTTAGATTGTATCTACATTTCGACAAAC
The DNA here is from genome assembly GCA_003063805.1 of Aphaenogaster ashmeadi. Taxonomy (NCBI): domain Eukaryota; kingdom Metazoa; phylum Arthropoda; class Insecta; order Hymenoptera; family Formicidae; genus Aphaenogaster; species Aphaenogaster ashmeadi. Next base: position 81,476 of record NJRQ01000149.1, read on the forward strand.
TACGTTCCGAAAATTAAATACTGGGATCCATACATTTTGCTATACTCGCAAAATTTATTCATGAAAAAATTCGGGAATTTTGAAATTTTCAACTTTGCTCAGAAAACGCTATATAAATAACTTTTGATCTCTTTCAAAATTTATTTTATCCAGCCATTTCCAAATTTTTATGATTTTTTCACGTAATTATTATATATGTACTTGTCTTCAATCTCGCACCGAGTTTTCGCTTCTTGATTTATCTGGGATACTTACTTAGTTTGGTACTCACAATGTAATTGTCACTGGAGAAATCGGATATTAATAAATCACATTTGTCGCGGAAGAGCTTGACAGGTATACATCGGGACGCGAATTTCCGACGTGCTCCGAGTCGGCTAATAGCACCCGCGCTTTTTCGCGCCAAAGAATATCGATATTCGCGTCTCGCGGCGAAGTGTTCCTAATTTTCTTCGAGGCACTCTGCCCCGACTGTTGTGCTGCCTGGCTAGATAGATAGGTAAAATGCCGGCGGCTCGATAAGAAGCGAAGTGGCCGGAAGAATGCTCGTTAACGATTTTACGAGCCGATACGCGAGGACGAAAAGAGCGCAGCAACGTTATTGCATAATAATCTGCAGTGTGCACTCTCGCGAAGGGAGAGCATCGAAGGGGGTGGTTTTTGCAGCCGCCTGTCCGTCGCGCATTCACACGCATGGGCGCAACAAAGGGGTACACGCCGCGGTTTTGTGTGCGGTGTCCGCCGGTCGGTCAGCGTAATAACTTATCAGATCAATTACAGTTATTACTTTATTCCGCCTCGACGCTTCAGAACTTTATGCTGCGCTGAGCTAGCTCGTTACTCTCGCAATTTTGCGGCCCGAGCGAAAAGCGCCGCGCCGTAAAGGCTGGTTAAAGTGTGCGCGTAAAAACAAATAGTACAGGAAAAATCGTGAACATTTTATTTCGGGCAACGTCAGGTCCCGAATAGGAGCGATTACGCTATACATCTTCCGTCCGTCGAAATTGTCGTTTAAAATGACGTAAAATTTTCAGGATAAGATGTACGATATTATTATATAAACTTTGTTTGAAAATTACAATTCTTGATTAAATATTTTCTGACTTGATAATTGAGTATAGGTACGTGAATAACGTGTAAGTAATCAAATAGAAATTAAAAGGTACTAGAAATGCGATAGATAGTCTCTCTGTCTTTTTTTACCAATCTGAGTCCTTCGTGCTAGCTCACGGTGAGAGATTCTCGTTAATTCAAGATTTCGAGAGCCTCGTGAATGAAGTCCGTCTAACGACGACGCGAGAGTGTCGGTTAATGGAAATGATGGTACTCGAATTGTCCGTGTATTCTTGAAGAACCTCACTAGTCTTTTAGCAATGCCGAAGATAAGTTTGACAAACGAGCGACTCCTTGATCTTTCCACTGGCACGACCACCGAGATCTCCAAGGCCGCCCCCGCCATTTTCCGTTCTGTCCCCGAGGAGAGAATCTAGTGATACAAATAGACCGTGAATAGACGGTATCAGTTCAGCCAACAAACACACCAAGAAAAGTCTTCTATTCTTTTGACAATCGTACGTAAGCAATTATAAAATGTTTTTTGCAAGATATCTATCAGTTTGCGCTTGTACGAAATTTGTAAAGTAGTTAGAAAAACGATTGATCAGATCGTTGTAAATATCTCAAGATATTTCATTATAAATATTAATATCAGATATTTGTTTTCCTTCTTAAAAAAGATTTTTACGAATGTATACGAAAATCTTATTTATTTGCGCGATTAAGATGCTAATTTGGCGAAATTAAAATGAAATCGCGCTTTCAATAGTATTTAAACTCGTATGTTCGCACGTAAAAGCTCGAAGCGCGGTTTCCACCGCCGCGCGCCGCAAGTACACCCCGGGCTCTTTCATTTGGCGATCGTCGGAAAGCCATCCCAGCGAAACGACGTTGTAACTGCTACACAAACCATTCTTCACTTGGCGCCGCAATCGAATCCTCCCAACATTTATTTTCACTCTCTGATTCGCGCACTCACGCACGCCGGTGCACTTCCTCCGTCCGTGCATTTCCGCCTACGATGCAAACGAGTCACTAAGGCCGATTTACATTTCCATTAGCTACCTTTCCCCTCGTTGCGCGCCGATAAATCTGGACACTCCCGTGTAGATGCGTTCGGAAAATTCAGTGGGAGCTTATCCTCAAATGTACTGTTCCCCGCGTCGGCCTTCACGGCTCTCTCATGTGCCTTCGAAATTGGCGAACGTAGAAATGCGCAATCCCAGGTATGTAATCTATCACTTGCGCTGGAAATAACTTCTTTCCCAATTTCTCCGTACATACGTCAAGCTATCTTTGCAATCTCGAGGGATACCTTGGTCTAACTTATTCACGAGAAATTTGCGTTTACCATAATACGTTTCGATCGTTTCCAGTTGAAACTATGCCAAAAATAATTTAACAACTAATATTGGCGAAGCAATTATATATTTTCCAGACTTAAATAATAATTCAATTTACTTATAAAGTCATCTACTGGAGCGAAATTAATAATTGATAAGAAGATTGGAATTTAATTATACTTCAATTAAGCACAACTGAGCTCGATTATCAGACTATTGAGAAAAATAATACGAGATTATAAAATGATGAAGGTAAAACGATTCGAAGTCCTCCTCAAAGCGCTCGCCGCAACCGCTGTGTTTATTAAGACTTATTATTGCTCTCACGACCGGAGCCAGTTTCAGCATCCTTTTCTCTGCAAGGATATCGTCCCTTTTCCGGCACGCAGCACCCACGCCAGTCGTGGGCTTAATTGTTATAAATTGCCCCATTGGTTCGCGAAATGATTTACCGGCTCCCTTCGCATAAATTACAACAAAGACTTTCGTTAAGAGAGTGATTTACGATCCCATAACATCATGCCACGGTTTATACTCGACCGCTATCTTTTTCTCGCGCACTTTCTCGCTCTCTCTTTCTCTCCGTTTTTCCTAAAATTATCATTCAATTTTACGTTCTTCGAACGTGACATCATATATTCGGGTTTTACCCGAATCCGGGTAATGGTTTGTTTGAGTATTCGCATTATTTTCGAAATGCGCGTTAGAGTTGCTGCGCGTTATGAAGATTGATCACCGCATTGTACTTCTTTTTGAGCAAGCATCACCCATGGGAACAACGCTTTTACCTTATTTCCCAATGCTGCAATTTACTGGAAATGAAAGCAATACTAAAATACGGTACGTGTTGCGAGCCCTGTTTCACGAGAATGGTCCTCAAAGTTTGCGTTAGTTTTTACTACTACCATTGTACGAGGACACGGATGAAATTGTCGGTAGTTACCGGCAACGGAAATAAGCTCGCGCGCCGCTAAAAAGTGTTCTCCTATAATTGAAGTTAGGCCTCCCTCTTCGAAAGCTGTTACGCGTCTTCGTATGGCTTTTGCAATATAAAGCTAAAACATAATCAGCTTACACAGATACGTGCGCGCAACGCGACAACTTTAGCTTTTATGACACTCCCGGTGTAGTGGTCATCTCATTCGTTCTTCGAGAGCCGATTTAAAGAGGACCGTTTACACCTCGCAGAGAAATCCGTTGCGGGATAAATCCTGACACGATCGGGGCAGTCTACAGCCGGTTGGTGAGTATAAAAACCAGCCTTAGGAAAGTCGTGGTGTACCGACCGCTAAATGAGCTCATGATTACGAGACGGACCGGACAACGTCGACGGTAGGACATAAAGGGTGAACGAAACTGTCGAGAGAATGGGGTGGACTCGGGGAGGAGGTTAATCTCGAAGATGTCTGGCATGATTCCCGGGATGGAGGTTTATTGCGTCGTAACGTACGGCCACGGTATGCGGGAACCAACCTTAGGAGTTACGCTCAGCCCAAGCACAGGATTTCGGAAGCTCTTCCTTGTAGCTTTTTATGTTCCTGTCGGATGTATTGCCGGTACGCACACCACCGTAAGGTAATCTTTCGATCACGAGGATACACGGAATGAAAATTTCTCCCGCCGGCGGGAGGAAAATCCCAGCTTTGCACGCGCCACGCGTCTTGCTTAGCACGCATACCTTTAACCCGAGGCACCACGTCTTAGAACGAATCTTCAACGGATCGACTTTTGAAGTATACGACGTTGGAAAAAAAGTCCGTCGAACCTTGAGAAAGCGTAGACTGTATCGACTGCAATCTAACATTTTCGTCTCTTCTTAAAAAACAAATCGTCTTTCATTATTTGTTGATCTTTGAACTCGTCAATTATAAAATCAGAGTTGTAAGATGAAAATGTAAATGCTACTTGAATCAGTGTTATTTCGTCGATTGTTTTACTTTTGAGAATTAATAGCGAGATTAACAAAAAGACTGGAGGCAAAAAATAAAATAATTTGACTTTACAGGATTAATGTGTTCCGCATGGCTTTTTCATGGACCGGAAACTCTTTGTTCAATCTTATAAAGCATTTCTTTTGTTGTGTAAGATGCAGACAAGAGGTATGTCATTCGCATGCTGAGTCATACGTAGTCGCCAAAATTCCGGATGTGCCAATTATGCGAAGTATAATGAAAGAGTAGTCGTACAATAAAAAAAGTGTAATTAGAATTTAGTTTAAGTAAGATTTTGTGTATAGCTAAGTTTTATTTTAAGTTAAATATCATATTTAATATAATTTATATACGAGACGTTTTGACTATCTTTTTGCAGAATAAATTTAGAACGCTGTCAATTATAAATGGAAGTAACGTATTATAGTTTTCTGTCATGATAAAAATTATTGCGGAAATATGCTTTATCATAAATCTTTATTTATAACATCCAAAATGTAACATTGATGCCGAAGTAAATCTATATGTCACATAAATAGGAACGTTCGTATTTTAAATGATTACATGCAAAATAATATATGTATATTGCAAAACCATCTCCGCGATTCGTATTTCACATCCATCTTATTCACTATAAATCAACTTGGACTAGATTTAGTAATGGCCGTAGGGTACGCAATAAAACGTCGTCCGAATAGCGATGTATTATTAGTCCCGCTTCGGCAGAAACGAGTTTCCATGGATTATCGCACTGCGCACGTGATATAATCAACGTAATAAATTAGATCCAGCCAAATCCGCGGACGTTTCTAATATCGTCTACGTTACGTTCCCGCTAAAAGTGAGGATTCTCATCAGCTGCTCTGATTGGAATACGTAATCAGGACTCGAGGGGTATAGCGAGCACGCTAATTCCGGCTTCGTGTTACATTCACTGTGTAGTGTCGGCAAATAGCGGAGTCGGCTATATACCGAACATTCAACTTCTCGTCGCAGTCCTTCGTTGTTCCCTTGAGTTTCGTTGCATTGTAGACAAAACCGTATATATCAACTTCAAATGTGTCACACTAACGTGACAATATTGCATGTTGCGAATCCAGCAGTTTAGAAGCGGCTAGCTAAATACGATACGTAAGTTTGTCATTGCTTTATATCGAACTATAGATGCTTTCGTACGATAAAGAAGTAATTAACTTGTAAAAAATGCCAAATGTACATACGCGTGCGCGCGTGTGCGCGGTTGCACGGCACTTTTATACATGTCGCCCGTGCATTCTCACTCCATTCTTTTCGCGTGCCACGCTATTATCTGCCGTGGACGATGCGCGTGAAGGGAGACAGCGGAAGGGTGGAATGAGTCAGCGGTTTGCACACCTTGCTCCGCACGCGCGTTGCTACGTCGCAGGCACGTTCCGCGCTATTGTACGTTAACTCTGTCCGGCACAATGCTTAGAAAAGCAGTAAAAAGTGCGGCCTTTCGGGCGAAATTTAGTGCGCGTACGGTGACATTTCCCTCGTCTCTCCTTCTCCCCCCATCCCTCGCGTCCGCGCTTAAAATGAGAATGTGTAAACTTCCCATGATTCCTTTTATTTTTACAGCATCGCAAAATTCGCGTTTACGTCCCACTTCCAACCATGAGAACCGGCTAGAAAAAGCGCATGAGGACATCCCTACCGTTTTTGCGCGCGGGCAATTGGAACAGACACATATATATTTAAATAGGTAAATAGCCCGGAGCTTGGCAAACTTTCAGCGGGCGCCGGTGTGTTGTCTAATTTAATTACCCGCCGCTCTATGCCCAAATGACTGGTGTCGGGATCGATAATGTTTCAAATGAACATCGCTCCGCCAAGCCGGACGATGGCGATGCGGTTGCTCTAGATTACGCCTGCTTGGGCGCGGATGAACATTCTGTCCTAGCAGGCTGTCAGATTTAGCACACAATCGGGCATTATCGGGCACGCTCAGGCAGTAATTAATGGTTCGCCGTATTCAAACAGTAATCAGTAATCAATGGTCACTCATAGTCAGGTTCATAGGGCGCGGCGATATCGCTCAAGATCTACATTGTCTCATTATGCGCAGATACCATCGGGAACGTCAAAGTATCCAGATAAGACGGATCATGTAAGATCGTATATCCTACACGCCAATCTTACGGTATATTCTCATCGTGCAGATCCCAATAGAAATATACTTTCATCGTATCATTGACATGAAAAACTTATCTTGTATCAGCAATCAAAATTACAATTCAAGAAAAATTAGCTTTTCATCGCGATAGACAGACGTTTCACGATATCGGTTAACTTGAATTTAAACATTCCTCTTTTTAAAAATAGAATTAAAATTGAATTATTTAAATTAATGCTGAAATTCAATATGACGAAGCCGATGATCTGTCACGTTGTCAAATAAAATGGACATCGAAATAGCAATGTGCAATTATATTTTTGTACATGATCAAGAATTCTTAAATATTTGATACGAAGTTATTACTATTTATAGTTATAATTAACACGTTCTTCGTTAGATATTCACTCGTCACGTGAATATCTCAAAATGATATTGCTTATAATAACTAAGCCAGTATACTTACCCCAGAAAAGACATCGGAAAATAATCTAGGGAGGGCTTAGAAGGGAAACCAGCGATAGAAAAGTGGTGGGAGTGAAGCTTCCCCTCGATTAAAGTTACACTCCGATCTTTAACCTCAGCCCTCGATTTTACCACCGGCGATGCCCGAAGTGTGGAGCCTCTTCCGGCAATATCAACCGGCCTGCCTTCGAGATGGGCCCTCTCCGTGTACCTTCGACTCCTTCTTCTCCTCCTCCTCGTTCTTCTTTTCCTCCTCGCGTGCTTGCGTCGCGTGGAGTGCCGCCGCTGTCGGTGGGAACGGCGCAGAAGCTATTACTTGGCGAAAACTTACTTTCCTCGGCGAAATTACTTTCACGAAGTATCTTATTTCGTCGCGTCGGCAAGAGAGAAGAGCCCGCCGACGGCTTTCCAGCCACGGAGTGGAGAACGCGCTCGCGCGGAGATTCTCGCATCGCTCCGCGAAGACGTCGCCACTCCGAGCCGGCCGAGATGCAGTATTCCGTTTGTGCTTGTTTGTTTCGACGAGCCTGCCAAGATGGATCGCGCGCATGTTGTACGCCTCGTAGATTCGAACAGGCGTATACGATTCGCTGCAAGGTTCTCCCGGAGTATATACAACAGATAGATCGATATATTTCGTGAAGACAGCGCTGAAAAATGCACTTCTTAGCTCATCACCGTGCGCGTGCAGTTGCATTTAGACGAAATTGATGATGACGAAGGGAGAGATGAAACATATGGAAACGAGAAAGAAAGACCGAATTGACGTAAGCTAATGCTAATTTGAGATTGAGTGATACGATGTGATGCGTACGGTATACAACTATGAAAGCCAGTAAATGCATGGTTTATCGTTCACGTCGGTTTGCATTGTGTTTCGATGTATTCAAATTGTTACTCACTCTGACGTTAGTTATTTTGCTTGACGGCAAGAATACAAGGGCCTCGTACCATAGGCTGTCAGTATCAAGTTATTATGTAACGAGGTCTCTTAGTTGCATTGTTATAGTAACGGTATATGGTTACAATATCGAGAAATGTCAGGCAGTAATCTTTTATAAGTAGCGTAAAATGTAATTTGGTCGCGCTTTTGTATTAACTAGTATTGGATATTCTAATGAAAAAAAGATTCCGATAAAAAAAAGAGCGAATCGTAATTTCAAATGCAAGATTTGGAATTTAATATTAATAAAACAACAGTTTTCTGGGATATGAAATCAATGAATATTGGCTAATGCGTTTTTATACTATACTTTTAGCGCTTACATTCCGTGTCGCTGAGAACACCATGTGAAATGGATACGTATCGTCTGACGTTTGCTACTTTGTCAAACAATCGCAAGGTATTTTATTATTGAAGCACATGTATCGATTACGGTCGTAACTAGTTCAGTTCAATTGTCAAAAAGCGGCTGCGCGCGTGTGGACATTGCGAAATATAATCAGGCCCGCAATCAGAATCCGAAACTGGGTTAGAGAGAGGCTGTAATCAGAATACATTGAATTACACCGTTATCGTGCTCCGCATAATGTTGCATAATGTAACGTACACGATCAATTATGCGACGATATTTGTGCTTAATTATGCACGTAAGCCGGGAATTCTCACGCTGATATCGACAATCACTTTTCGACTCGCATACGCGTATAGATTATGGATATGCCGTTGTCGATTATGAATGCACAGATGGTCGGATGCACCGATCTGTTAATGATAATTAACAAAAGCTTTAATACGTCCGCGGAGGGATGCGACTATAAGATATTGCTTGTCAGTTTTGCTTCACGTTTGATATGCGATACAACGATGCGAAATTAAACATTATCACAGAATGCAAAAAAGAAAGATTAGAACTTAGGGTGTATGTATATAATACATATTATCGATGAAATATATTCGCAAAGTTTTTCGTGATTTATGAAACAAAGAATATCTCGTTAAGAATTCGCAATACGTAATCCTCGTCATTTGCATCGTTCGTTTGCCGAGACGTCTTTAGCTTCCGCAGGTCGCTTCCAGCCCGAAGTGAAACCGCGATTTTAATTATTGCGCTTAATATTACAGCGTTTAGCATAGAATTATACTTGCAAACGAAATATCCTCCGCGTTGACTCAAAAATTATCAAGCGTAATTCAACCTGACAAGTTTCTTCGATATCGCGGGAGCTGAAATTAATTCGCGACTTTCTTCCGCGACTCCGTCGAATCCGCTGATGGTAGCCGATGAGCTAAGTTGGTCTCCACTCGTAGTCAAAGATTCGATCGAGAAAATAAATCGAGTAGCGGGCGATGAGAGGTAACGGCATAAAGAAGAGGAGTTAGGACGGGCGCAGCAGAGAGACGACGGGCTGTGTAGACGTGAGGGAAAAGAAGAAACGAAGAAGGGTATCCACTTAGCGAGAGAGCAAGAGGGATACGCGTGTCTTGAGATCGAGATTAGACAGGAAAGGGTATCTTAGAGTCATGGCACGCGACTTTCTCCTCCTGCTTCTTTCTGTCGTGCCTCGTCTGATCCACGTTATTTAAACTTACATCCTTTCTGCTGTTGCTACTGCTACTGCTGCAGGATGCCTTTAATTCGTAATGCTTGCCTTCTACGCAGTGAAAGTCAACACTGATATATGTTATTTCGCGTCTTCCATCTTTTCTTGACCGCCTATTTTTTATGTTGCTCGCGTTTCATTCCGCCCGTTTTCTTCTGTTGTTTTTTTACATCGCGCCGCTTCTTTACGATCTCTTTCTGACGTTAAGTCTCACGGTCTTTACGAGGCATCGCGAAGGCAAACGTTCTCTGTTGCTTTCCGGTGCGTTCGACCGCGCGAAGCGAAAAAAGAAAGTTAAAAAATAAAGAGAAGGAGAGAGAGACATAGAAATGTGCGAATGCACCAGCCGACGGAGGAAATAAAGCATTTCGGACGGTAGAGGGGCATAATTTTCGTTCCTTCCGCGACCGTATTTCGTGGAGACAATGCGCCCTGGGTACCGCAATCCCGGATGCAACCGACCCAGAAAACACGGCTGGGATTACTGTACTGCGATAGCTTGCTTTCTACTCGTCTGTCTGTCTCTACGTCTCCAGATCTGTACTTCCGCCTACTTGCGATTACTTGGAAGTCCCAGAGGGTGTAAAAGGAAGAATATAGATACTGTACAGCGACGCTCGCGAAATTTAAGTTAAGACGGAATACCGAGAGATGAAATGTTATAAATCTTATAATGCGAAAGCTATGTAATATACGGATATTATATACTTTTACTTATTCTATCGTAACGAAGTCGTCGCAAGATGTGCAGCTGATTTATGGATAACTCTTTTTTTCGATTTCAGCTGTTAATTAGAAAAATCGCATTCTAATTAAAGAAAATTTTCTAATCTTTTAATGAGTTTTCACAAAATCCATTCTTGGTTTTTATCGATCCAATCTCCCTTGCGTTGTATAATTGAAACGTTATCATATGAAAAAAGTCCCAGAATACGCTTTTGACATTATTCTCACAAAATAATTATAGCGACAGACATATCTCATTTTCCTCGGTCATCAGATTCATTGCCATGCTACGAATAAATCATGCGAAGTGCCATTAATATTAAGGGGTTATTCTGGTTTGGAACGCTAAAAATTACGTGATTTTCAGAAACTTTTTTAAAAGAAATGAGAATATATATTAATATCGAACTTTTTTAGGTTTTATTTATATATAAAAGAGATATGTAAAAAATTGTTCGCGTGTCCATATATATCATATGTGAGGAGGTAGGCGATGGTACGCAAAACGTCATCAGAAATGTTTTCTTGTCGCGTTGACAAGATTCCGTTAGTTGTAGTAGCATGAAACAAAAAAATCAAAGAAATTATTAAATTGTAAGAGTTACACTATTACTGGTACTAAAATATAGAGAAAAAAATCGAAAATTGTTGAAACGGCAATGTTTTGGAAAAAAAGATGTCGATTTTCACTCACAAATTTGACTTATTTTTTTTTATATAACAAAATAAAATAATTGTAAATCAAATATCCTAGTACCAGTAATGAAAGAACATATACTGAGTGGACACGCGAAATTTCAAGTCGATCGGACGATTAGTTCCCGAGATATTATGTCAACGCGGTTGAAAAATACTTTTTTGAGAAAAACGCGTTTAAAGTTTTAACTCCGTGAAGGTGAATAACTCCGTTATTTTACGTTATTTTTATGAACGGTTTTGGCAATATATTTTCAAGATTACCAACTTTACGAAAACGCAATAAAAAAATCTACTTTTTTGACCCGACAAACCAGAATAACCCCTTAATATCGTGACTCTCAAACTTTGTTAAAACGCTTCTCAATCTAATGTCAATCCTTATCTATCTAATTGATTGCGTATAATTCGAAGGTCAATCTGATGGTCCGGCAAAACTAAAGAACGTATCGTACAAGATAGCCGTTCCGCTGTCAAAGTGTCGTCTTCGAATGTCGATTCCCGGAACCATCTCATCGAGATTATCTTTATCTGTGGATAAATCTTCGATATGGTCATCGCGGATAAAAATGAAGAAGAATATGCTCAGATAGATCCTGACTAAAGTTTTCAAGACGTCGTAGCCATAATATCGCGCGTCCGATAGTTTCCTTCGCGTTTTTAAATACCAATATCTTCCTACGGGCTTACGTACGCTTCTTCTTACGTACGCCTGTCCGTCGCTACAATGCATACAAGTGATTGTATCGGAAACGCGTTCACCATTTTTCCTTACTTATCAAAGTATTTGTATACGTGAAAGTATAGACGCGTCGAGTCGCTTCTCGGCAGTACGTGGACCAACTTCGGTACTCCGAGGTATGCCATTATCAAACACATCCACTACGAAGTTAGACAACTTCGATGGGAACCGAAGAAGCGCACGAAGAAGGCGGCTAAAGTTAGCCGATGAATCTGCCGGGAATAGTCTTCCAACGTTTCATCAAGTTTGCTAGGCGGGCCGCGATCCGACCCGTTCATCCTCATTTTTTACTCGAATCAGATGTGCTTTTACACACGCGCATATACCTAAACTTTTTGCCGCCGCGAAATTCCTGAGCGAGATATTATACGCCGCGGGAAAACACCCACACGACAGCCGGATATGCGCGCAGGCCTGTGTTTTATTGCCACCACCGGCAAATAAATATGCGGACGTTTCCGCCACGGCGTCCTACTCGACCATAAAAATGATAAAGAAGGGTATCGACTGCCCGACCACCTTAAAATGCTGGAATACATATGGAAACGCACCATCACCGACGTCGCCCGTCTTTCGCCTGAAATCAATGCGCACCCCCTATCACCTTTTTCTCGCGATAGTCGCGATCGCTTTCGAAGATCCTATCGTGCTCGCACTCGTGCCGCAAACTCACTTCCTTTTCGTTTCAAGCGTGTCCTGCAGATAAAACTTCTTACCGCTGGTCATTCTTAGTTCTCAAGTACTTCGTCACACTAAAGTTTCTAAAGCTGTGAATGTCCGGACCTTAGGCTTACCTTCGAATCATCGATCGTTATTCAAGAAGCAATAGTGTTAATGAGGAATGAAAAAAGTTTAGTAAAATTAACTGAAATTAGTAAAAAGTTAGTAAAATTAACTACAAATTCTCAATGAATAAGCTCGCATTCTTTTACATAGAATATAAGTACCTAATTTATTATGTCATATTATTACATGTAACGTAATTATGTGCTTACAGGATTAACTACGCACATCGAAGATGCAATAAAAGGCTCGGCTCTTGTGGAAGTTATCACATTTGGTGAGTCATTTATATAATTTCAAGTTTATCGCATAAAAAATTTAACAATATGAACACGCAGTGCGAAATAAATTAAAATAGACGAGTTGCTTTGTCGATCAGCAAGTCGCAAGCTATATACAAATTCAGAAACATTTGAAGATATTCAGTTTCCGATACCATCGCTCATTCGCAGTTGAAAATTTTATGGGCTGAATCAAAGATCCGAAGTTTATATAAAAATCCATGAAAAGTTTCTTACTTCCTGCGGCGACGATTTCCAAGAAATATTCGTGCCAAGCTACTTCGGTCGGTAAGTGCACCGACGTCCCTCATGAATTTCATAAAGTTTCATCCGTCCTGTACATTGGGAGTTTCACGAGGCCCGCGAAAATTGGTGCCATTCGACGCTCGCGTAAAGCTTCGTCAAAATCGAAATCTAAGCTACGGCGTCCATATATCGCACAGCCCGTAGTACCTACTATGAATTTCGGTCGGCTTTTGCGTTCAGAAAAATGGGGTTACGCCACGCGGCCGCACGAGCCAATCCAATCAACTCACTTGAGAGACTTATAACACGAATTTCATAAAGCGAGAACAGAAGGTGCCTTTTAAGCATGCGGAAATAAGAGGAACAGGAGTTCAAAGCCCGGATCACGCTATTTTCAATATCTGCGCGTCTTGTTTTCGACGATTTTGAATTGGAGAACGAGAGTTACTTCTGTTATATGAATTATTAATTATGCAAGGGAAAATTGATCCTCTTCGCAGGGAAGCGTGATTAAATTGATAATGCAAGTATTAATAAAAAATAAAGTACATTAGACAGCTGATTTATTTTTAGCATAATCACCGTAGACTTAATTCTTTAATAAGTTCTCAACAAATGTGATTTTGGACATTATGTTCTAATTATTATACGTTATTTAATTTCTTAATGTTATTAGTATCGAATACACAAATTCTTCATATATCGGATTCTTCTATTCTCGTGTCGCGTAATATGCAAAATTCAATAATATCGGAATGATTTACTTTCGCTATTTATCAACCCAAACTTTTTTCATTGGCGTGCGATGAAACTTATTCCCCCCCGATGAATGTCACGCGTTATTGCGCAACGTCTACGGTGTTTCGTGTAAAATTCATTCCCCTTTATAACGATAATGACCCTCCGTACTACGTCCGCTCACTGAATCATTCATGACGACGTGGGGTCAGGCTTGTGGAGCCTTCGTCAGCTGCCATGCGATTACCGTGCATTAGTCCGGTTAAGTCTCGCATTTTCCAAGAGGACAGAAGTGCCTTTCAGAAAATGAGGAAATACTAAAAACCCCTCAAACTACTTTACCGCCACTACTACTATCGCCAACTTTACGAGAAACGCAAATGTCGTTCTCGCACTACGCTTTTTTACTTAGATTTCTCACGTCGTTACCGCATCTCAAGTTTTATCGATCTTATTGGCGGCATCCCGCCGGTTCCGAATGTTTTTCCAATATCCGTGACTGGATTTTGCGACATGACAAATGCAACGCAGATAAATCGTGCTCATTATTTACCTCTCGATTTCAAATATTTTGTACGCAGCAAAAAATAAGATATCAACGTGGCTCCGATTTTATACGACTTTTAGAATAACTATATCGTCAGTAAAATGCAATGCTCATCTTCTCTACTCAGTCTGAGTAAATTATCATTTAAACATTGTCTCATCGTCTCATTCTTATAAGTATGTAAACTTTAACTCCCTATAAATGGGAACAAGTAAATCCTTGCTCTTATTTCAATATGAAAGGTGCAGTTTTATGGGTTGAACGTGATTTAACAACGCGATTCAAATAAAAGATAAGAATAAGCGACCGTAGTAAGAAAGCAGTAAATCAGAATACGGAGCAAAGACGAAGGTGGGAAGCTGAAACAACGGCGCCTATATCGTATAAGGGAGAATCGGAAAAGCCAATTAATGATCTCTTCCTCATCTCCTTTGCGCCATCCATACTTTTCTTTCCTTTCGTTCACCCTTTACGTAATAAGTTCTTTCTGAGATTTCTGGTCGGATAAACCCCGGGAAAGCGTGCAAAACGGAGGCAAGGATAAGTCCATTGCGAATGCGTAAGCGAATTACGGAAGTTCTTTGCTGGAGCGAAAAGAGTCGACCAGAGCGACGGAACCGGAGAGAAATCCTTTCAGCATTTTCCCGTTTCGTGGATGCTCCATGGACATTGCCAAGCTAAAACACGGTTTCTGGGACTAATGGAAACGCATTAATTTATCGCGATATCATGAATAGAAACTTATTCGCACGCTCTGCGTCTCTTTAATAAATTATGTCAACCTTATTACACAAATGGAGGGATGTTTAGCCCTAGTAAAATAAAGATTAAGAATATATATACATTTCTGAGAAGTACAATAATAGATACGAATATTAGGTTTATTTACTTTAAATCTGTCAAATAAATCAAGCGTTAATAACGACGAATGATAATCTCATGCAAGCATAAATTTTTAATATTATGACTGACAAAGGTCTCTAATCTTTTTACAGTTGCAAAATGTTGACATCTACCATGTACGATTCTCGTTATCATCGATCATATTTTGCATACACGTTACAGCGACGCGCATATTCTTTCTTCTTTTTATAAATTGCAATCAATCTCCAAGTAAATAGATTCGGGCGACAGAACCGTGATTAAAATTGATTCCACGGATAGCATACTTTATGAGAGAATTTCTTTCGTCGTTATCCAACCGACGAGAACGATCACGCGGATTCAAATAGAAATATATCGAGCGACCTGCCGATGCCGGTCCAATCAAGCCGCGGACCAGCGGATTATATGTCTACGAGGGAATTCACATCGGGAATCCCTCGCGCGAACCGTTCGCCTCGATATATCGGTTGACCTGTTATTATCAGAAATAATAAGCTCACAGCTGACCGGCGGTTCCTCGTGGGAATCACCCTATTGGACACCCGATGACGATCCTCCCTCGCGACCGCAAATACGGACAGCACGAGAGCACTTGACCGACTTTTCCAATTGGTCCTGCTAAACTTATCCGATCGGACAGCGGTCCAGCCTTGTGCTCTCTCTCTCTCTCTTTTCCTCTCTCTCTCTTTCTGTCTCTTTCTCTCTCTCTCTCGTTCACTCTCCTGCACCAGACCAATAATATCTCGCGGAACGTGGTGACCATAGGACCGCCTCGGGGATGCAACGATCCGTGGGAAACGTGGGTTGAGGGAAGACGATCGATAAAAAAGTGACAACGTAAAGCTTTCGCTAATACGGAGTGCTTGATTCTCTGCGGACGAAATTCTAATTACTTCTGGCGAATGCTGCAGAAATGAAACTGTGGTACATGTGTATGTTGCGTAGAAAATATAGATTAAGTATGCAAAAATTATGAAGATACTTAACTTCCAAACCCATAGTGGTTACATTATTTCGCGATAGTGTATCGCTTTGCCTTAATTTATTTATGCGTATACCTATTATAACAAAGTTACTGTATCCTAAAAGGGATTCCTGCTATTAATTTCATATATTCTTAGCACCCGACATACACGTAGGGTTGACTACACAAATTTCCATACGTATAAATAGATCTTTCCGCTGTACTCTGTTCACGACAATGAGATGCGATCGAAATATCGAGGAGTTTGATAGTTTAAATTCCGTCTGGCAAATAAACATTTCATTCCGACGGATCGAGGAGCTAAGGTAAAACGCGTTCCTCATTCGCGATATCACTTTAAAGTCAAAGCGTGAGGGGGATAGGCGTAAGATTTTAGCGGCGGTAGCGTTAAGCTAAGCCGTAATCGTCTTATTTCCATGTTAAATCTCTTCTTCTCTCATCCTTATGCTTCGGGAGTGGAAGGTGCCACGAATACCAAGCGGATGATATGACTGGCACCATTGTTCTCAGCTTACACCCTCCGCTACACGGTTATAAGCCATCGCCCGGGCGGCGAGAAACATGCGAATTAAAAGCCGTTTCCTCAAGATGAGCCGCCGTGTTATGAGATGAGCTTTGACCAGGCAGACAGGATACCGGGATAATATTACCGCCATACCAGACGCTGTGATTTCCTACTAACGTCGGTTAACACTAGTCGTAGTTATTTGCTTCTTTCTGCAGACGAAATCTTAAGTAAGAGATAATTACATTTAAATCTTAACTTACACCAATGTTTGTGAAAGTGGTCCAAAATGATTTCATGAGATTTGTCGTTGTACCTGGATGCGAGCTGTCAAGAGAATTTGACGTACCGAATTTTGTGAACACTTACAATTAGACTCACAGACGCGCACATGAATATCTATTTTTCCTGATTGAATCAAGCTTCCATACAACAGTGTTGTCTTACTGTAGATCTGATCCGCTTTTGATTTTAAGCGACGAAGGCACAATATCAAGTGACAAGTACGCGCTATAAACTAGAATTTCGCGTAAGACACAGTGGATCTTGTTGCACGATTAAAACGTCTTGGTATTTGTACTGTTACAATTAAGGAGGGAACGTTGTTGTGAAAAATAAAAGAAATACAGTATAATATTAAACAATATATAACACAACAATACACGTTCTGCAAAATTTTTTGAATGTAATATTTATATAAATAATATATTGAAAACTATGATCTTAAAATATAAATTAGATAATATTAAATTAAATAAAAATACAATATAAGACTCTCAATATTGAAAAATACAAAGAACAATAAGGCTATGAGAGTACAGCGCGGTAATTAGTGCGCAATTACAATTCAATGGTATATTTTAAAAATCTTAAAAACCAATTACATATTCTTAAAAAACGATGGTATATTTGTCTAGTCTTAAAACAATTCACATAATCTTAAAAACGTACGTTTCGGCTGCGTTTTGAGCCATCTTCAGCGTATATCGATGAAACAATATGTGTTGGTGCAATACCGGCATCTCCAAGCGAGCTTAATCTTAAGATTCGAATTTGGATTCACACTGGTTGGAACGTCAGGTGATGATTAAATTCAAGTCTACCGGGTGAACAACTGTATTTATAGATTATTATATTTCTAACATCAAGACGTTCTTAAAGTATCCGTAAAGAAAAAAAAACTCACCTAGAGTGGCCGAAATTGCAACAATTTATTACAATTGAATAAAAGTTCAGAACTTGAAAATACGTGGTCATTTCAAAATAAAGTCAGGAACGCAAAAATATAACTAATTAGGTCGCAAAATTAAAATGCGTGGATAAATCTACATGACCGTTGTAACTGTACAGAGGTTGACATAACGGTGGTATAATAAATAAATTGAAAATAAATAAACATAAAAACACTTATTGGACTAACAACTGCACTGTTAAAAAATTTTGTATTAAAAATAATATGAAAATATATATATAGGAAGTTTTTATGCAGATACCGTATATGAAATTTCAAATACGAAGTTGAAAATTAAAGGAGTAGTATTTCGAAAATAAAAATATCGAGCAGTAATATTACTATGCTCATCTGTTTATTCATATACAAATATTCTCATTTTCAATCGAAAATATGTATTATTACCTTGCGTATTCAAAAAAATCTTAAACGGGTCTTTAATATTCAATGTTGTGTGTATTCATATTAGTGATTAAAATTCATGTTCGTGATACGAATTTAGCTATACAAGTGCAAGAATTTTTATTTCAGATACTCAGTTTGTAAATTTCATTTACCGTAGTATCGTAAATGTGTTGTAAACTTCATATCTTTTTTAACAGTGTGTCAGAGATATAAAAATTATAGAAAATCAATAAATAAATAACAAGTATATAAAATTAACGTTTTACCATATGTAGATATAACTGACCAATCTAAAAATATAATATGACAAAAGATAATTTAATTTAGCAAAAATGGATATTAATTGGTAATCCAAGAAATTAAAATGTTGTAATGATAATGAATACTATTAAAGATTATTCAATACGTCCACATATGCATAGTGTAAGAACTCAGTATCTGTCTGCAGATTTATGCTATTTTTTTGGAGTTTAATATGCAGCATTTCAGACACTAGTCGTTTCCAAAAGAACCTTTCAGTGTCCAAAACTCTCACATTATCCCAATCAAAGTTGTGACCGTGACTAATCCTATGTTCCGTTATTACAGACGGGGTGGAAGAGCATCTGTTAATATGCTTCTTATGTTCAGAGATTCTGGTCTTAAGTTGTCTTCCAGTTTGTCCCACATAGGACGCATCACAATCAGCACATGAGATTTTATAAACTACATTTTTTCTTAGAATTAACGGGAAGAACATCTTTATGCGCTTTAATTAATCTTCCTAATTTATTAAGGCTGAAAAATGACATCTTCACACTCAAATCTCTAGTAATGTTTCTAAATCTGTCAGAGATATGTGGAATATATGGGATAGTGAACCAAGAAGTTTTTTCGTTAATCGAATCTGGAGAGTTATTAACTTTTATTTGCTTGTATGTTTGTCTTGCTAAGAGAGATTTTAAGCGCGTAGTGATCGTCTCAAACATAAATTTAAGTGGATAATCATTGTCCAACAAGATATTTATGATGAAATTTATGTTTTTAAGATAAAAGCTAGGATGCGATAATATTAAATTAATTTTATAATATTTAATGAGATTATTTTAACATATCGGTACTAGATTACTTTTAAAGTTTGTCTTGATGGTTATAGTGTTATTTTTTTATGAACAAAAGACGAAGAGCTTTTATAAACTAGTATGTATAATTTCTATAGAAACTTGCAGAAATATGTATCAGTACATTCTTAATTTTATTTCAGCTTTACTATCCAAAGGTTTGTTAAGCACTCAAAGAAAGCATCGTAATCTAAGTATAATGCACGCGTAAAGGAGAGATTAATTTTATAAATGACACAGTTTCTTAATATTGATGTAACGGTAAAGAAACTTAAGAAAGCAGGTGCGTCTTTTGTGCTGAAGATAAGCGCTATGATATAATATACGTGCGAGGCTATAAAGTTTACTCCTTATTCAAGAAAAGTTGGAGTAAATAATAATCTCCTCTCTTTATTTATTATAGAAGAAGTAGGTCAGAAGTAATTTAAAAAATCTATAGGTATTTTTACATACCTTATAAATTTTATATTTTATTACATGCATATTTTAAAATAAATATATTTATTATTTTAAAAAATATTATGAATTATTATAAATTATTACAAATTATTCAACAGAAACTAGATATTGGTAGTTCTATGTTTATATGACACTATTTTATTTTCTGTCACTAAAATCATGTTCAGTAATCGCATTTTCGAAAGCAAACTTCTCTTTTATATAAGAAAAAGATCTTTATTCGAAGCACCAAAGAGATCGAGAAAATCACAGCGAAACAGTACCAGGTGCGCTTTAGAAAGCAGAAAACAATTGCGTCCTACGCCTCTTGAAGAAATCGGAACGATCGCGCGAATCGGGATGCAGCTACGACGGAGTTCTCCCGCAATGTAGGAGTAGTCGGCGCCGCGCTGAGATCGAAATCGCCGATCTCTGAAGGTAATCCGGAATGATTCCGGTAGCATTGTACGTATACGCCCGTGTAGGTCGTTCACCGCGATCGTGCTGATTCCTTCTCGGCGATTTCCCTCCGGGGTATAATCCCGGCTCGCCATCGGACGCCATCTCGATCGACCTCTCGACCGTGGATGTCCGCCGGCCGATTATTAGGTCGTCTTGGAGGCATGAGATCAACGAGTACGGATCGACTCGGCGGTCAGACGTTTCTCGACCGACCGCTTTATGTGCGCCGACGTAAAGTTTCGCGCGCTCTCGGCATCGCCGTGCAACGCAAAGTGCTGTTGCGAGAATGCCGAGGAGGAGCTTTCGCGTGCCGAATGTGCGGCGAGCGAGATATCAGCACCATGGTTTTCGCCGCAATCTCTTTGTAACGCTCAAGTGCATACCTTTACGCGTGTCTAACCGATGCACGATCGATAGGAGAGTAGTTCGTGTTTTCTGAAAATTCGCAACAGCAATTCTGCAAGACGTAAATTCACTTAATCAGAACTTCTAATTAATTTACTATTTCTTTTTTCCCGTTAACCCTATGATCGATTTTTTGTACTCGCTGTATGCTCTCAAAATGTGTGCTCTTTAGGAGAAAGTCATGTAGTCTCGGACACTATGAGTTTATAAAAAACGGAGATAGATAGCACTAACTCCTCGTTAGAATTTTATACATAGTTGACTTGATAGCGGGCATCCGATATTAAGTAAGGCTCAATAGAGTATGAATGACGCAACGAGGAAATTTCTGTTTTCTTCGTGTTTTTCACCGTTTTATCGTATTTTCTGGATTCCGTACAGCATTGACTGATGAGTTTATTAAATTTCTTACACAATTTATGACATCTATATTTATATATATAATATCTTCCATAAATTTCTTTACATCTTAACACGGAGAAAATTTTATATTAAAAATTACTATGTATGGCAGTAGCCGTGGACCATTGCTGGAATTATAAAAATTTTTACTATGTTTTTCACTTAATAAGTTTAATAATTATTAATATAACATAGTAAAAATTTTTATAATTCCAGCAATGGTCCACGGTTACTGCCAAACATAGTAATTTTTAATATAAAATTTTCTCCGTGAAAGCATAGGAAGTTGTTGTACAGACAGATCAATCGGGTAGTATCGGACAAAGCTGTGTCGGATAGCCCCGGACATATCCTACAATGAGTTTTAAAGTGCTAAACGATACTGTGTTTTACAGATAACGTTGGAATTCTTGAAATGTCTCTTTCTAAAGTATAAACGAAAAA
Source organism: Aphaenogaster ashmeadi (assembly GCA_003063805.1). NCBI lineage: Eukaryota > Metazoa > Arthropoda > Insecta > Hymenoptera > Formicidae > Aphaenogaster > Aphaenogaster ashmeadi. The sequence goes on from NJRQ01000149.1 coordinate 102,970, forward strand.
GAGGGGGGCTTGGACTGATAGGGATATGCGAAAAGCGATGGACTTTGTTTTATCACAGACTTTAACTATTCGCGAAGCTTCTACAAGATTCCAAGTGCCAAAGAGTACTCTTCAAGATAGGGTAAAGTTCTTTAAAAAGGCAAAGAGATTACAATTTCAGCTTAATTAGGTCGTTTTAAGGATACGTTTGATTTTTTACGTTTTCTTTGTCTCCATTTCCTCTCAGAAGAAACGGAGACAAAAACACCTCCATCAGCGAGCTAGTGAAACGCCTTGTTTGTTCTGCGGTGAAATATTTGATGAGTATTGCGAAATGTGTGGGATAGGCGCACACACAATGTGCGGGTGTCAAACCGAATCAAGTCAATTACACTTGTGATACTTGCCTGAGGGCTCATTAACTTAATTTCAATAAATACTTTATATATTGCGTGTTGTTTTGGAATTTTTCTTTAAATTTTAAATATCGTCCGGAGCTATTATATATTAACGTTTTTAAAAATTGTTTTTTGTAAAGGAGGAGAGTCAATAAGGCCGGTTTTTGGGTCCACCTCTGATTGGTTTCAAAGTACGTCATTTTGCTCATCTAAGCGGACCTCATAACATACTGTAAAGATTTTTCCTAACAATGATTTAATTCAGAGAAATAGGCATTTTTTTAGATGTGCCCATTTTACATGGGTTTTCGTACCTTCGATCAAATGATGTTGGATTTCATATTGTTAATATTGCTTACGCAAGATAATACTTTCCCAAAAATTGCACATATATATGCACTACAACATATGTCAGAGCCATCACTTTTCTCGAGGTACTTCACCTTTAAAATTAAGCTTTTTTGTACACTTTATTACGCTTGCGTCCGCAAAAGAAGAACAAATCCTTTATTTCAAAGAGAATTCCTTCAAAGAAACATCAAAACAGATGAAGATCAACCAAAACTGATGCGTGAGCAATATGAAATCCAACATCATTTGATCGAAGGTACGAAAACCCATGTAAAATGGACATCTAAAAATGCCTATTTCTCTGAATTAAATCATTGTTAGGAAAAATCCTTACAGTATGTTATGAGGTCCGCTTAGTTGAGTAAAATGACGTACTTAGAAACCAATCAGAGGTGGGCCCAAAAACCGGCCTTATTGACCCTCCTCCTTTCCTATGCATATTTTTTTCAAAATTACAGTTAATTTTGGAGACATTTATTAAAAGTATGTGTGATAAATTTTAAGTCGACCCGACTGGCAAGAGATGGTATTCTATTAATTACTACGTATCAACCATACGGATTGTGGTTTATTAAAAGTATTTATCATATTTTTTGTTTTGTAAAATTTTTGCATTGGTTGGTACAGTTTTACAAAATCCTAAAGTGTCCGATACTACCCGACTTTCTCCTATATATTGCCGTATATTTTTATTCGCCTGTAAAGTTTAATAAAAATTAGGCTGCTTAGACCGCAAGCCATTTACGCGTGATACACTTTGCGAGATACATTTAAGCTTTAAATCTGCAAAATATGTCGCGCAATGGTGGTAAGTGGCGCGTCTCGCTAATAGTGTGGCTTGAAGATTACATAGCTTTTGGCAACACAAGCTTTCACCGCGAAGCAATCGCCACGGATAGGAGAATCGCCGAGATCCTCTCGCCACTATCTCGCCACTGTCGTTGGTTGGCTCGCTGGTGAGATAAATTTTGCAAATTGCCGCCGGCACATCCCGTATTTTGCCGCATTATATCTATACAGCGACGACGTGAGCGCATGATGAGTTCTCCAATGAATCGTCGGCTCAGAAAAGTCCTAAAAGTCAGCATTTCCTCCATTGTACGTCGGACAATAAAAAATCAAATAAATCGCCTGAATCTGATATTGCAATGCGCGCATTCTCAAGCGCGTTAAATCGAATATCAATGTAATCGCGTAACGTTGATCTCAGCGCGTAATGGAATGCAAACGTATACAGGTGTACGATAAAAACGAAACGTTTACGCAGCGACGTGATCCATTTGACTCTATGTTGATTTATCTCTGTTTGGAGCGAAAGCATTTCCGGTGATAAAATAAAATTCTACAGTAAAGTACATCCAATATAAGCGGCATATTGTTGGATGCATGAGCGATGGAACGCGGCAATAAATTTCCAGACGACGATCGCGCAATAATTTATTACCTAACGAGACTCCCGAATATATGCCTTCAAACTGCTTTGCCCTCCGGGGGACAAAAAAACCTTGTAGTTTTGACGTAAATGATAGCTCGAGATTATACGATCCGCCGATCGATCTCGAAGCGTAATCGAAGCGTCAAGGGATTCACGCGATTATCCGCGATCCCTTACTGGATTATCAGTCTAGCCTCGCCTTCGGCTCGATGCTTGTTAGACTAATTACTCGTAAGTGGAGCCGCGGCCGTAACGAAGCGACCGACTACTCCGAAACTTCTCGGCGAGCAAACACACAGACCGACGCGATATTATTCAGTTGACTCCTCGTCTACTTTTTCTTCGTCCTCGTCTTTCTTGCTGCCGCGCGGCTTGCACTTCCACCACCTCACATACTTTATCGGTCTCGTTGCAATCTTCTTTTGCCCAACCGACAATTTTCCCCGACCACCGCGAGCGCCTTCTCCGAACAACTTTTCATAAGAAGCAATTTCGCGCAGTGACTATCGTCGATGCGAATATCTACGTATCGGTATATGTTACCTTTCGTTATAGTGGTCACGTTTCGCTCGTAACGCGATTTGTCGCCGGAATATCGTTTATAATTTTTTAATCCTTCGTCCTCCGTGGGATATTTCTTCAATCTCTTCCTGGATAAATCTCTCGAATAGTCTTCGCAGCGTTCGTCTCGGTATACGTCATTGCGACGTAACCATCGCAACCGAGACAAATCGTGATCAGATTTACAACGAGCACGGAGATACTTATTCGAGCATTTCGTCGTAACGTTCGCTCGGGGCAAACTTAAGCGAATAGACAGGATGCTTCGGCATCGTGGCAGAGAATTATTGTATGTTCTAGGAGACGGAAATGCGCTCGAGCGAAAGTTATTTTACTTCAGTAGTATAGAAGAGCGTGACATGTTTTGTCGATGTAGAAATGCGCGTTACTAATATGTGCGTAGTATTACACGGAGAAAATTTTATATTAAAAATTACTATGTATAGCAGTAGCCGTGGACCGTTGCTGGAATTATAAAAATTTTTACTATGTTATATTAATAATTATTAAACTCATTAAGTGAAAAACATAGTAAAAATTTTTATAATTCTAGCAATGGTCCACGGCTACCGCCATACATAGTAATTTTTAATATAAAATTTTCTCCGTGTAATAATATTGATCCGCAAGATTAATTAGCAAATAATAATCATTGATATTTATCGGTATTATTAATTAATAATAATTTCTTTCCTCATCTCTAGCGCATCGTTGCGTTTTATTGCCAGCAGTTTTCGTAAAGCCGAGCGTAGCAAACAGGTATGGGAAAAGGGCACGAAAATTGTCGCGGCGTAATCATTTGCCATAATTAAAAGTCCACGTCAGTCGATTCTTATCGTTAAATATCGCTCTAACTTTATGCATTTTCGCGAGCAATAAGTGTTTTCGACGAAGCAATCAGCAGAATTTCGCCCGGGCTTTTGTCTCGGGCATTACATGGCGAAGGTGCCGGCGCGATGTAAGCCGCGCTTATCGCCGAGGCAAACTTCAAAGTCGTTTAATGGCGAAACTAATTACAGACGATGTCGCTACACTCACTTGCATGGGCACGGCTCCCGGATTAGCGTGACGTGCCCCCCGTGTCCCCACCTGTGAGCGGCACGCAGCCTTTCGGATGATAACGGCGGCTTTCGAGTTTCGAGGCCTGGAAATTGAAAAACTTGCCGTCGCAGTAGCAGTGACCGGTCGTAATGCGCCAGGAAGTAGCTGTCGTGCACGAGTACATTCGTGACATCGATAATTCCGTCCTCTCCCGTGGTACCACGTCATCCCTCCACTAGTGAAATCCATTCGGGTAGCGCGACGGGAATGTACTTCGAATAAAAACGTGTCAGGAATTCAACCGATCGAAACGTGTCCGGAAAGAATACCGCAAAAGTTACCGCAGGTATAAGCGGCGCCGAGTGTTTCGGCGCATGTGAATATTTTCATATTTCACGCGGCGCGAATCACATCGTTAAAACAGGATATTCATGGAGCGGGATATAGGTGCGACGGGGATAAAGGACGGCTAATTGCGTCCGTCTAGCCGTGGCGGATTGTTAATCTTTTTCTTTATTTTGATTCGCGTCCATTGTTCCCGGTAGTTTCCGAGTTAATCTTATTTTTCCGCTTGAACTCAAGTAAAACTGCTGATAATTTCGGCGTACCTCCGGCCACGCGGGCTTTTAGTGGAATTAACCTAATTACTTTCGAACGTGGAAGCCGTTAAACTGCGACAGCGCTACGCGAGTAATCCTAATGTTTCGCGAAACGGCGCTGTTAAAATCACTGTCTGGAATGCATCTGCATTTCCGTCCGTGTAACGCGCCTTCGCCATCGGCTCGACGACGGTTACCGGCCATCGCGAGGCCGTCAGACGCGTCTCAGAGCTTTGTTAGAATTTATTCCGCACTCGTTTCTCGTAATTAAAAAAAGCTCGATTCATCAGCGCCACCGTCTTAGAATTTAATTGCTGTGGCGCTGGAATTTGTTCGCTGGAATAGCAATGCCCCGAGCGAGATGGAATTTTCACCGGAGGATTGTGTGGGTACCCAGGTAGCGCTTGTAAGCGCGAAGAGATTCTCAGAGCGGAAGGCAATTGCATTGGGAGCTATACAAAATCCATTAGACGTGATTTATATAACGGCCAAGACAGTTTGTTAATTATTCATAATCCTATTCAGCTTATAAAGCTTCCTATTGCCTTTATCTACATTCTGCCTTATACAGCTAAAATTAATTGTTTTTGCATTACAACTTTCACGCTGCTTATCTTGTTCATGCGATACAGCCGGGAAGTTGCCTTCACTATTGATACCATTGGTAGGATAGAAACGGCTGCGCGAAAATTAAAATCTTCCAATTGGCGTTTACCGCCATTTCAAAATAAAAAGATACAATTATGTGGTTTCAAATACATCTCGCGTTCTAACAGTATGAGTTACAATTTCCAAGACCGCTGCTCGCACCAAAAAGTTCTCTCGGAGAGTTTACAGTAACCATAGAATGTTACCGCAGCTCATTGTGATTCTTCCGGAAGTCGTGAGCTTGTGCACCAAAGAAGGTCACAGGCTTTCTTGTGTGCCGACTAATTGAGAGACGCGGCATAGTGTTGGAAAGACAAGTAACTTCAATTTACCGATATGACCCAGTGCACTGAGAGAAATCGAGTTAGGTTAGTTAAGCTGAATTCACAATCCGCAATAGTGAAATTAGAGAAGTGCGTATGTTCCAAAGGAGTGCCTCTCACGTAGACTGCAAGGCTCGCACAAAGTCTCTGTTAATTTAGCTTGAATGGCGCTCTGGAATCTGTTTCGGAGAACGAACGACACCACCGCGAACCTTGCTGAGGATAGGGGTAAAAAAAATATTTCGTCGCCCGAAGAAAAATGTAATTTAAAATTTAACAAGAAACCGAGAAACGGAAAAACAGTTCGCGAAGGTAGCGTAACGTTAACGCAACTGTTCGAAACGGCACTTAAGCGCCGGTGTATCTTTTGCATTATGAAAGAAAAACTTCTGAAGAAATACGGACAAACGCTGCACGGTATAAATCAAAAAGTTTCCACGCGTCCCGTTCGCAGAAAAAAGAGAGGAGAAGAAAAAAAAACGAGCGCTCAAGTAAGCAGATAAAGTATATCCAACTCTAATCGACTCCGGCGTCCCTTTTTCCGGTTTCGCCGAGTTAATTAACTCGCATCGTGACTCTTTCATTATCGTAGCGTCGCGACGGGGTGTACATAAATTATGTGTCGTGTTGGTGCGACAATGTCTCGCCGCCATTTTTGTGTCCTCTCTGCCAACCCCCGATGATTGCAGACAGCAAGTCTATGTGTGTATGTGTGTGTGTGTGCAATAAATCGTTAATCATATCGATACAGGATTGGTTCGTATGACGATTAACTTTCCTCGACTCGTAATAGCATATTAAAAAACACCAATCGTCGGCTAGCTCGCGCGTCAATAAAACGGCGCAACGTCTCCGCGGAATAATTTCGTCTGAAATATCCAATCGAGTATATTCGTCGAAAGATCGTAAATGTTGTCGCGCTGAAATGAGCCACGAGCATTCCCAGCCATATCAGACGTGGGGCGTGAAAAATAACGGCGGACAATTTATATCCCTGCAATACTCGCGCCTTTTGCAATATTATAGGAATTTGCGGCACGGCGGAGGTAGCGATGGCAAAAGCAAATACGCGACTACCAATTATGGTATATTGTACAATCGTGAAAATTACTGCGGGAAACCTGACCATATTTCCTTCCGTGAAACATTTCGCCGTACTATGACGTTTTTATGGATCCTCCCTTTTTAATATGTTTTCTGTGGTAGTAAAAATAATCATAAAAGACAAATAAATTTCTTGTCGCCTTGAGAAAATATCGATTAATAGTGTCGAGTCAGCTTTGAAAAGTTTTAGTTTTAAAGTAGATCGACATGTCATTAAAAACACATCGATTAGATAGACCCTAGCAGATATCCGTGTTAAAAAATCTCACGTACTGAGCTTTGAAACTCGAGTGAGGTTCCTGAATAGTGACGAGGAGATTTTGCGGGAACGGCTGAAAAAGGAATTTCTGCATAAAAGTTTTCGGAGCTGCGAAAATTCTTCCTTCGCGTGCAATGTTAGTGAATCAGATTTGTGAATCGTACATATTTTGTTATTGTATGAATTTATTAAATAATTTTTCCAAGTACAACATGAGTAATCTCGGTTAAAGTAGTGAAGATCAATCATTTCTTATATGATGTAGATATGTATCGCTCCTCGCGGCATATTTTGGATGTATTTTACTAAAAATTCTATTTTTCCCTGCTTGTCTTACGTAAAACTTTTATGACTCGAATATAATCTACCTTTATTACTGCCTCATCCACTTTTATTGCCGGGAATCGTATCGCATAAAAACAAAACGAAGCTCGCGATCATCCGAATTTATTCCATCTATAAATGTTTTAAGCAATTGCCGAGTGGAATATAATTTATAATATTAGCATTATTATATTAGCATTAGCATTTCTTATTAGAAGCATTTGAATGATTTTGCGAGTTACAAACATGCAATTTTATCGATCGTCCTTGTAACTTCCATTAAACTCGTATCTCGTATTGTTAAAACACGTATTGTTAAAACGCATTGTCTGCTCTCGATGGCTGCCATTAACAATGTATATAGCTGATAGCTGACAACAATAATATTAAAATACAAAACTAGGTTAGCGTTTCTGTAAATGGTCCATTGCGTATTCGCGCGGGCTAACCGGGTTATTTTTCCGAGCATTATGCCGCCCCGCGCAAACGCAACGTTTAACAGTCGATTCGCGTCCGTCGTACGGCGCGGGGAGTTACAGAACAATGTCTGTCCTGGAAACGGCGAGTTTCATTGCGAGAACACCGACGAGGCAGCTCTTTAATCATGGCGAGTATTCAAGCAGGAGAAACTTTCCAGTTAAACAATACGAGATGTTGAAACTACCTTCACTCAGGCATTCACGCTTTCTTGACTATAGCTGAATTTTAATACACCACCGGAATAACAAATTTTCAATGAGGACCATTGTCTGTCGATCGTTTCTGTACGAAAATCGGAAAAACATCTGTCCTTCCTTTCCAAATCCCTCGAATACTCGTTTGAAGGCAGCATTTTAATATCAGTCTAGTCACACGACACTTCATTTAACACTGATTAAATGGGATTTTTTTTGAAATTTTAAATCTGTTGTGAATACCATATGTGACTATTGTTGTAATCATCTAAAGTATCTAGAGATCGTATTGATAAATACGAACTGTTTTGCTCGTGTACATGATCTGCTTGGTTGCTCGCCATTTCAGAGGACATTAAAAAGAATTGCGCATCGCGAGGTATTAAAGTATCAAAAGAATTCTGTCTTGACGAATATACAGGTATTAAAAAGACTTTATGTTTCCTATTAATTCGCGTAATAACTTTTACGATGCCTTTCTGTGACGTCAAATGCGATATTAAGTTTCACGGTGTAGAAAGTCCTCCCCGATCGATTTCGGGATTACCTACTTACCGCAATTTTCCAACTGAAGTTTCGTCTTGGTTACGGAACGACATACACTTTCCAAGTAATACGCGTTTCGCCCCGGCCAGGCGTTCAGCTTCTTTCCGCTTTTTAAGCGGTCGTAACCGTGAGGATTGAAGAGATAGAAAGAGATAGCCGGCTCTTTCTTCGACTCGAGTTTTTCTAAAGTAGTTCTATCAGTGCGGATCAACGTGACCCAGAGAAACCGCGATCTTAAAGTTATCGATCACCGCATTCCATCTTGAGAAGAAGCTATATCCGCGGAGTCTCGTTTTCGAATATTTGCGTTGAAAAACGCTCATGAATTGCTTATCTACTCTCCGCATAGTCGACATTATGGATCGACCTAAATGATTTATACTTAGTAGAGTTTTCTCAAATAAGAATAATTTTTAAAGCAACTTTTATTTTGAACAGTAAAAATTGATTGAAATAGTAGAAATATGTAACGGAGGTGAATGATAAATAAGTAGGGGAGACCGGGGCAAGTTGGAGCAACGGTTATAAAATAATGGCATTAAATAACATTTTTAGAAGTGGAAGTAAATTCTCACAATCTCGTAAATTCATTTATATTATTGATAAATATAAAATTTTATGTTAATTGCTATCGCAGTTAGAAAATATATTTAGTTAATTACATTTTAACGAATTTTTAAACAATATATTTTTACATCATGCTGTATATACATGACCTGAAAGAATTTAACAGGCTTTGAGATATGTTGACACAAAAGAAATGGGACAAGTTAGTACGGCGTGTTCGTGTGCATTTTTTTCCATTTATTTAATACATACCTACACAGAAAAAATAATGTATCAACAGCACCAATCTAAGTTGTATAAATTTTGTTATTTCACAATAATAATACATATTAATTAAATATATATGCCATATCATAGTTTTAATATAGCCTGAGTATATAATACGGTGAAAATAAAGTAAAATTTACTTTGTATGTTTATGGTAAACCATAACATCAACGTTAATTGAATCAAACCATATTTTTTTCGGTTTAGGCAACTTACCCCATATCGTGTGCCATTATACCCCGTTAACGGGGCAAGTTGACTCGCTAGATATCTTCGAAGATAAAATGGATTTCCTTTTTACTTTTAAGCTTTTCAGTATATATTTTTTTTGGTTGCCGAAGGATTGTACTTTCGAATTATACCAAAGATAGGCACAAAATGCTGTTTATAAAAGAACAAAAAAATAAAATGTAAAAAGTTGGCCGACTTGCCCCGGTCTCCCCTACACTTAATCCCGTTTCTTTTCGAAATTTTATGGGTAATCTGGTGCGATTGATCGCTCTAAAATTCATGAAGATTTCGTTATTGAATCAGTGAACGCTCGAACGCATTCTTTGATATGGACAAAGAGCATCGACACCATTGGCGCGCGTTCACGATCGTCCGCGGAGAGATAACCGCGTGTACCGGATCCAGTACACGCGTGCACACGCATTGGTAACGCGACGCCGACGAACTGTGAAAAATTCGATCCGAGGGTGATAATCGATTATCACTAGTTAGTCCGTCACGTTGTGCCGGCGGGTAACTGATGTGCGATAAACACATCACCTAATTACTTGCGGTGAATCGCCCCACGCCTCCGACACGCAATGTAGTGAACACGAATGCATAGACATACCTGTTAGCCGGACGAAGTAACGACCCCGTGCGCACGTTGCACAAGCTTATCGAGAGCGTTATACGTTCAATGGTGCGAGGGCGCGTGCACGCGTGTGTCGTTCTAGCACGCATCCCGACCGCTTACGCGTATGCGTGCGAACGGCCGCGCCGGGTCCCCGGTTTATCGCAACTTCACCGCGCGTATGCTTAGCTGGGCGTATTCGAATTATTGTTGATAGTCATATACATCTATTTATACATAGGCACGCACATACGGCATCTAGGAGTATATAGATACGCGCGTACCGGTGGACCGCTGCATGCGGAACGTGGAAATTGAATGTCGCACGGCATCAGTAGGTGGAAAAAAGAGGACCGTCGACGGTTCATGCCACTGCAAAAGGTTTCTCCGCTCGCGTTTCCCTGTCCCTCTTGCTCTTTTGCTTTGCTTCTGTGTTTCATCCTCACCCTTCGTCCTATCCTACGCCAACGGTGTCGAGTAACTTTCGCTCGGGTGGAAACTCGATTCTCCTGGTGTCCTGGCGCACGCGTAAAAATTCGTTTTGCGTGAATGAAAGCGGGCAATATAGGGGAACTGGGGTAACATTTCGGCAAAGAAATTTGCGTTCGGCGAAATTTATCTTCGGAAATGTTGCTATTCCAGCTAGAATTTCGCCACGTTCCCTCGTAACAATGTTAAGGCTCCTTGCCCTATCGCAAAATCTCGATGGACATCGTCTGGTCGACATGATTTTTTTCCGTGTAAACTTCTCGGTTCAAGGACGATGTGAGAAGAACCTCACATCGTCTTTGAACCAAGAATTTACCTCTCTGTCTTTATACGGAAGACTCTTCTCATGTATTTGTTTCCACGAGAAACACATTTTCCACATAACGACCAATCTTTAATAGAACTTAATCTCAATAAATGGAGGAGCACTTTAATGTTAATGCGCCGAATAGTCTGTAATGACGGAAGTACGATCGGCGGTGATGACGATGTCGACGCGGTGTCGGCGTGCAGTCACGCGATCGTGTACTTTTCATAAAATTTTCTAAATACGCTGCCGCACTCGGTAGTCATTAGCCACGAAAAGCCATCCCGCAAGTCCCACGAGACCACAAGCATCGCCCGCCGGGCGAGCTACGGATGCCATATCGACGTATCGAGGCCATTTCGGCGAGAACGCACACCGTGCCATCACGCAACCCGACTAACGTCCGTAGTGGTCGCATAATGCGCGAGAACATTGATTTAAAAGCAACGCCCACTGCGATTTGCATACGTCTCTCGGTTCTCCCCCGATCCCTTTTACGCGCTACATCGGTGCAACCTGTTATCCCCAAACTGGGCGAGCGATGCTGCTGTTCTCGAATGGTCTTGGGCAACTCGGCAATTCGAGTTACGGCCGATCGTTTCTCTTCGTCGTCCGTTAACAAGAACTGCCGCAAGACTGCTCGCGGTGATATTTTCACTGAATCGAATCTCGTGTTCTTAAGGATGCCCGAACGTTAACAGCGCGTCCGGATGCATTACTCTCGGCAGAACAAACAAAAAGTTCAACAGCCCATAATTATAAGAGCAAACACATTATCTTGTCTCGATAATTCAGACGATCGGATAATGATTCGTAGAATCGTTTGGACGAATTTCGTAAAGATACATCAAGATTGAACGAACAATAATGAACGAAGAATTTATTAATATAAATAAATTAAGAATTACCTTAAGAGCCAGCACTGGATATAAATGTGCAAATACAATAGCTATAAATTGAAACGGTCTTAAAGGGCATTTATTCAAACGCTAAATCACATAACATTAATTACAATAAATCGCAATCGCATACGTTTCGACTCACATTTCGAGTCCTCTTCAGTGCAGAATGTTCCTATCATCTTAACTTACGAAATACAAAAGTTTTCAAATCGCATCTTGTAATAGTCGGAAGTTGAGAAGTTGTCGCTCTATCAGACAAGAGCGCCAGATTCGTAACCCCGGGTTCCCGGGTTCGAATCCACTTGATCACCGGGATTTTTCTCAAAACCGCGCTCTTCATACATTGAGTAGGAGGCTCGTGTATGAAAAACTGGGCTCCGTCTTTCGGAAAGAGACGTTAAGCGTTGGTTCATACACAGTCATCGTTGTGTGCCTCCAAGTTAAGTAGGTTAAGTTGTCGTTGGCAAATGTGTCAGGAGACTGCTGGTGCCTCCCAAAGAAGGCATAAGTATATGAGTCTGTTTTTTATTTATAGAGAAGTTGTCAGAATTATAAGATTCGGCATATGATCACAACGGAACTTCAGTGGTATCGTAGATAACATAATGTAAATCTCCCTTCGTCACGCTTTTTACAACGCAAGTTAGAGATTTTGTCCGTTAAATAGAGCATTATTCACAAAGTACGTCTGATATTTTTGAAAGTGAGAGAGCGAAGAATTTATATTTGGAAAAAATCGCGACGGCGAAAGCTTTTGATGTCCAATTTTTTGGGCGATGAAATATTCTGAGCGCCGACATGTTCCACTAAATTCAAGTAGCTTCGCGGTTTTCTTCCGCTACTCGCCGAAGACGTCGCGCTAATGGCGCGGTTCGAGCGCGTAACAGGCGTCGTACTTTGCAATATAATAGAACCGCCGCGCTTGCCGTTTAGGGCTGACATTAACAAACTACTGGAAACTGCGGCTATAACGAAAACAGCGAGAAGGGAATGTGCATTAATAATCGGGAACCGAGAAGGACGGAGTTCATTATTGCGCTGTTAGGGCGGACCGAACAGGGTTATTTGAACGGGATCATGGATAATAATTAACGAGTGGCACCTAAAAGTCATAAAATAACAGCGCGATACATTTATGGGCAATTTCATTTCGATATAATTTATTTAACGTTTACTGCGCCCGCCCCGAAGAAAATTTATAATGCAATATCGTTTACAAAAATCGTTTACAAAAATTTATTAAGAATAGAAGTTTATATGCTTTTTATTAATTACGCTCATTAAATACCAATATGAAGCACAATGTAAAAACATATAAAATAGACAATCACTATACCTCGACATACATGCAACTTCTATTTGATATTTCCGCCGTAAAATACTTGCATTAAGCACGGAGATGTACGGCGTAATTTTATGCTTCCTCTTTCTCTCTCTCGCTTACGGACGAAGTTGGCAATACCCTTCGTTAAATTACTTCGAAACGCCAGCGTAATTAAATCCCAGCGGACGAAACATTATTCGCCGCGCATTTGCCCCGCCGAGGCTTTAAGTGACGCCTTTGAATATAATTTATAATTCAATTTCCAGGCGTCCTTACGTGTACATCGCTCCTGCAACGCGTCTCTGATATTGCGCCGGACGTCTTCCACGCCGTAGCCCGCCGTGCCAGAGATTAGAACTTCATTATCGTACAAATCGATTCCTCCGAAAGCGGCGAACGAGCTCGACCGGATAAGGCGGGCACGAAGATTGGAATCGAAAACGCGAGTCTCTTTGGTTAATCTCGGAATGATTTGCCGGCGATTCGAGACCGTTCGACACTTCCTGCGGCCTCTTGCGCGCGGTGTAAGACTGAAAAGTTCCATTTCCCCCCGTCTTCTCTCCCGAACTTCGAGTTGTGCACAAAAGTCGCTTTATCTTTCGTCGCCTGTGTGTACCTACCTACGTATATCTACCCATCTACTTTCGTCCAAGGCACAAGCGGCTTGCCTGTCTCTTTAGAATCTGGGAAATGAGATTACTTAATCCCCTTGTTTCACCATCGAAACCAACCGTGAAAATTAAATATCCCGCGTTACCGGAAGGCGTGCAGTCTTGCGGCGTCGTAATTTAATCGTCGTACAGCGGCTCCGCCGTGCTAATATTTTAGTGCTAAATAACGTCTGGGTGGTACTTAGCGTGGCGTGCGTTGGACGCGCATGTATTGGACGATACGTAGGTGGCGATACATACCGCGCATGATTTATTGCTTGAAACGAGTTGTGTTAGTAACTACACACTTTCTCTCCCCATACTCGTTTGGCGGAACTTGTCCATCATGCGAATCGTTTAAATATTTATATATAAGAATGAACGATCTCGTCTAGCTATATTAGCATAATTTCTTTTGATGTCTTTTTTAACGTTGAAAAATAAAAGGTTTCTTCGGTAATGCTAGGAATATATAAGAATTTGCAATCAACTTGGATGTAACTTTATTCGGAAAACGAAGAATAATTACACTTGAAAGATTAAACCGGCACCTTCTGGACGTTCTGTATTCTACTGTTGCGTTCCTTCTATTATGCAGTTGAAATCATTGACTTTACGCTTCTATTATCAATCCTGGTGAGTTAAATCAGTGTTTCCTCACAGATTAAACTATTTTTCTCTTCTTTTATTATAATATTGCTGTTCTTAACATAAGTTCCGGCTAAATAAATTTATCCTTAATCTGTCTTTATCGCTGGTTCGTTTGCTCCGCAGTTTGTAAAATATCGAAATGGCAGGAAAAGAGCGTCCGTTCTTAAGAAGGGGTCATTTCCTTTATCATCTTTCAGAGCTACCGAGTTAAGTAGTTCTTTTCTTTTAAGATCGCGAATTTTCTTCTTTCTCAGGTACGTGATTCAAGCAATTGCCCGCACACATAGTTTGAAGGATTGGAGTGCTTGAAGTTTTTCCGACTTTATAGAAATTTTTTAACACAGAGATGATCAAAGCTATTTTACAATTGTGTGCTAATAATATCTTAAAATATTTAGAATACTTTTTAATATATTGAAATTAGATGTAATTTTAGAAGTGAATTTAGCCCATAGAAATAATAAGTTTACATATTAGGAAACATATTTACTCCCATGCTGATCATTTTATACAATAATTTTACGATTGACAATTTAACTTATAGCACAATGAGCAAGGATTTATGCGGAAATAATTTCCATTTGCGACATTTCCAAGAAAATACTAATCGCTGTTGTGAATGTTTTCATGTGTTATTCAATTAGGTTCATTAAACAATAGTATCGCTGATATTATTACAAGTTTCTTTACCTAAATCTGCATTCTTCGCGATTTTGCGCACTCGGTAGATGTAACCCTGTCACCTGTCGTTAAAACGAGCGTTCGCGTTCACGGCGTGACACAGAGTGGTTCAATGATGCCCTCACGGGGATATTTCCCTCGGCCGTGGTACACAAAGTTCAGCTTTCCGTCCAATGCCGTACCCTCTCGTGTCGTTCCACTCGGTTGTCCGACGTTACTTACATGCCTTCGTCGTGTGCCTACACACTCGTGAGTCTTTGTGTACCGTTGCATCGCAGTGGCACATCGCTGGCACTGGTTGCATACAACGCGGATAGGTCCCGTATCACCTGTCACCGGGAAATAACCCGTTCTGATTTCGCAGTACGCGCGTGTGCACCCTTCACGAAGTAAGTTGCATAATGTTTCGTATGCCGTATACCCTCCGTATATCGTGATATACAAGCGAGGCACGAGCGAGGCATGCGCTAGGAAAGTAGCCAACTTTCTGACGTCTCTTACCCTCCTTGGCTTTTACCGGCTCGATGTATCCATTTCCTCCATGGGTGTACGGCGAATCGGTTATACGTCGAACACTCAAAGTCTGAATGCAAAGCGTAACGAGCCGCCGTGACAAGCGCCGTAACTCCGCTCTGTCCTCGGCATGGTTATTGTTAATTTTCAGGTCGTACCTTGACAGCGGCACGGCGACCGCACGATACCGTGCTGTAAGCTTCGCGACCGCACCGTAAACCATGCTACAACCGCTTGTTATTTTCAGAGAAATAAAATCTGAAAGTCTTAGGAGAATATTACATCCTCATTAACTTCATCGTTTTCGCGGGTCCAGCCTGATAACAATTATCGCGAGGGAAGATTTTGCCGCTGTTCGTATCTTTACATCTGATCTGTTCTTCTAAATGCGTACTTGATAATTTAACACTGTAATATTATAATAAAATAATATTTTGATGTCTTTGCGTTAGCAACAATCTTGGTTAACTAGTTTTCATGTAGAATTGGTTTTCATGCAAAATTCTTGAGTGTATAATATTTGAAACTTTGTTTGTGCGCATTTATTTTGCGATATTCGTTATCGCCGTTTTCTTTCTCTTTCTTCGTTGTGTGCGAACGTAAGATTGGCGCGGATAAAAAGGTGAGACAGAAACCGGTAGAGGATTTCATGGAATGTATTCGCTGTCTAGTGTCGACAAAATGGAGCAGTCTCTTTATGGACCGGAGATTTCGAGCTATTGGCGAGTATCATCGCCATGTGTACCTGTATCTGGCTGGCTGTTTGACGTGGCGGAAATTGGAAAACACTGGTTATCGTCCGAATCTCTTGGCGATTTTACGAGCTCGCATCGTAGGCCGTCCTGCGCGTATCATGCACGTTTCATGGGTATAACACTGGCAGAACCGATTGGCCGATCGGCACGCAAACTTGTCCACCGCTCTCGACAATGTCCCGCGAAGACAAACATGTTTGCCAAATTCTATTGTGATGCGAAAATACACAATTTATACAGTTAATCCCGATTCATTTTAAAGTCCAAAGTGAAATACAGAGATTATCCGTCGCGAACTACAATGCATAATTCATCATATTGGGATTTATATATAATTTTTTTTATCTCCTTATTTGAGATATGAAATAATATATCGATTTCTACACAGCGTAATACACGCTGAGATAAACACGCGTTATTTTCTTCAGAGAATTTGCTGCCCGTTGGAATCCGCGAAGAAAATGTAATAACGAGTAATGATTCACGTCGATACGTTTGCTGACACGTTTAATATTTCGCTTTGGCGGGTTGAACTGTACAATAGTATTCGTGATAATTAAATCTGATTGATTTTCCGAATTAATACGGATTTAACGGGTATTAATTGAACTTTAATTAAATTTGTACCGATATGAGACGGACGAGGTATTCATCAATTTAAAATACGATGTAATTCTTCGTGGCCATGCAATAGCTGTCCCCGCGCATATAATGTCGAACCATATTTTTATCGCATCGATTATCAGACGCGGAAGTAAAGTAAGAGAGAAGGATAATAAATTTGCTGAACAATGATGTAAAATCCGTAAATTGTAGAACTTGTATTCGTATGCACATTAAATCCGCATTAAATCTGCATCGCTAGTTTCAATCAAACGTATCTGCATCGAATGTAACAGACGCGCAGGGATTTAAAAATCAGATAAATGAGCTCTTTTACGTCCCTTTTTTTTTCTCTGTATATGCACGTCCCGCTATTTCTCCGTGATATCGACCGTCGCGCTCAGAATCTCCTACGAAGCGGCAATGTGGAACAATCCGTGAGATACGGACAAGAGAGGAGGGGGAGGTGAGTTGAAAGCTCGGTTGACCCAGTTCGTTCGCGGTGTTGTTGTCAACGAAGGAGATTTAGGATAGTAGAGAGAATACATAATTATATAATAATACATAAGTTTATATCAAATATAGAGATAAGCCGCTTAACGAACGCACTAAATAGAAACTGGAATAGTAATCCGAGAAATTGTTACTGAATTTCAATAACATTATTTTAATTCTATTAATCTACGCATTTTGTTCTATTCACACACATTTGTTATTCTATATATAATTCTATTATTTACGCAGTATTTTTACAAACTTGCACGCAATTCTCATTAAATATTACTATCTATTTAAATATTACTTACCTTATAGTTATACTTTATACTTATTTTAAATATTAATTATGGTTCTCTATTTACATTATAGCGGTTATATTTACATCTCGAAATCTCACGATTGATAGATGATTTGAGAATTCGGCTGATAGGTGGCTTTTGCGCTTTATATGATAATTATTTAACTTAATTATTTTAAAATAAGTATTGAAGAAGTTTCATGTTTGTATTTAAACTGATATTTGTAGGAAAGCATACTTATTACTATATCCAGCTATAATGTTTTTAGGAATTGATTATGAGATTAAGTTAAAAATGCGAATATATCGCTTCGATGTTTCTCAATAGCGATCCTGTTCAATACGATTCCTAAATAAGGATAGAATATAAAATGTATCATCAAGATTTCCTTGCATTGTAACGTAACGTTATAACGCAATGGAAATCGTCTTATTATTGATCTTTTTTTATCATTTTTTTAATCATCTTTTTTCTCATTCAGTTTAATAAGGAGTATAATTTTAATTAAATACATTATAAGTTTTATATAGATGAAATTAGATGTAAAACTATTAGTTTAAATAGATATTTATTATGGTATTTAGTATGAGTATAATCATGAAACTCAAATCACAGGACTATTATGACATTTATTTAAAATTATCATATTATTTAATCACCTTATACAAAAAAAACTATTGTGCAACCTTTGTTGATAACTGTTTATTTTTCATAGAAAATGTAGAGTGTGTTTCTAATTCTTGCATTTTCAATGCGACAGAACTGGGCTATAATAACAATTAAGGTTCAGTAATAATATCTAGACAAAAATTATTAAAAGGCATTCTGCTAATTAGCTATTTTGTAAAAAATGGTAATCTATTTTTGCAATATTATAATTATAGTACTTACAAAATATCTATGTTATTTCAAATGCATAAGTCGAGACTCGATTATTCCACTTGCAGTGGTCTCTCTGCAATGCACTGAACTTATACATAGCATTGACTACAAAGCAGTAAACCGCATGTATTTAGTCGTTGATAAGACAATAGTCCGGAGTGTTGAATTCGACTAAGCTCATTGGCGGTATTGTTCTTAATGAAGGTCTTTGGTCGAAAGTCCGGCAGTAAGCACGCTTAGGTAATCTCCTATCTCCGGTAATTGTAGACTTCGCGATGCTGCACGCCAAGATCCAATAAATAATTACTTAATTGTCTTGCCTTCGCTCGATTTTCTGTATTATTTGCTGCAATCTACAATATTTGCTGTACAATAATACAGAGCACGTTTATTCAAGACATGGGATGTACAATGTATAGTGCAGTAAGTACAGTACAGTAATTGTTAAACACCTGTATCGCATGCTTGCTTTTTTCGATCGACCAGCTATTAAGGAACCCGTTCAACTTTTCAAAATTGGATACTATAGATCGGTGTTACATATCTCTATCGGAGATTAATTTAGTTTAGATGCCATTATTAATAATAATAAAGTATTTGTCATAATACCACAACAAATAGAAACATCTATTTACAATATATGCATTAAGATCCCAATTTGCAGAAAAAATTTAAAAATTTTTACCACAACCTTTATCGATTTTATGCAAAACTAAGCATACCTATTAACTTTGTGAACAACTGTCCGCGAACTTTGAAAGCAAATCCCACTGAGGTTTCTAAACAATCGTTAAACAAGGAAATAACTACTTGATTTGCTTGATTTTGGAGCGATTCCCTGCTGTTGCGAGTGATGTTATCTACGGAATTCGCTACAAAGCATCCAACAATGTACAAACAGCCGAGAGAACAGCAAGGGACAGAGACCCCGGGTGCTCCAAAGTCGACCCAGTTCGTTGGCGCTGTCGCTGTCAACGAGGAGAATCTATGACGGGAATGCACCGGCGTATCACTTAGCTGAATTCTCGCTACTCGGGACCCAGCCGGGAAAGTTCCATTCTCACTTTAACGCCAAAATCCTATGAATTATGCGAACACGCTCTCGAGTCCTCGAGCGTGGGCGGCGGAGAGGAAGAGCAGTGCATCGAGGGATCAAATTTTGGAGGCGAGAATAGAAACAGTGGATGGTAAAGTCGGGGAGTACCAAAGTCGAAGTGAGAAAGGGAAACGCACTCGAATCGCTGACCCGCGGATCGGCCCAGCCGCCGCGCCGCCGCGCCGGTATGGAGCAATCGATAGAGCCAAGTTTCTTCGTCGGCTCCGTCGCGTGGGCTCCATCGACTCCGCATCGATAGGAAGTCAGACCAATTACGGCCTCGATCCCGTTGCCCTAGGTATATTATCAGATGGCGCCTCGAAGTTAGCTTTTCATCTCTTCGATTCCGCGGCGAGTACGATCAGCTTTTCGTTGCCGACGCAGTTTTCGAGGGAAGAAGCGGAAGAAAAAGGAGGAGCGCGAAGGAGGTGCGCGAGAAGTTGCCGCGGCTTCCTTTCCTTCTTTCTTCAACGCGGATGCGCTCCACTCTCCTCTGCGGACACGCTCGCTCGCTCGTCCGCTCTTCGGTGCTCTCGACGGAAGTAAGTTTCGGGAGCTCACGAGAAGCGTGCGGTAGATGGTTGGTTATAACGTTGGAAGAAGGTGCCGAAGTGGGCCGGGGGAAAGAAAACTTGGGCAACTTTCGACCGACGAGTCTAATCGTCGAAGTCCTCATGGTTCCTCCTTCGGTTTACTTGAAACGAATTCGCTGCTAATTTATGACGCGAGAAGCGAGGAAAGGAGCGCGCTCACCTGGATTGCATACGATCGATATATTCGATGAGATGCGCCACCATTTCCCGCGTTAATACCATCGTAAATACATCTATGTAAGTTTTCACCGCAATTATTCAGCCGCGGTATTCAATTACGTTATTACGCGCTCCATTTTTCCTGTAATCAATGTAAACCGATGAGATTGTACGTACAGAAAATGTATTTATGATTTACGCATTTCGCGTTCCTTTATTGAAACATATTACATCTACAATTTTCTGTGCCATAACGTAACTAATGATTCGCGAAAGAGTTTTTTAATGAAAACAATTTGGCGTTAACGGTATACCGATACACTAGCAATATACATAAAAATAGCTTCAATCAGATTTGAAGCTCTCGCACCAAAACTTGTTAGAAAAATAATCGCAACAAAGAACCGTCCGTTTTTATATATCAGGGATCAAATTGCGGATATAAATCTTCATTCAGCTTTGACATCAGTCAGGACCAATCAGAGTTATCTCCCGATTAGATCGAGATAAAAAATATTAGCGAGCGAACCCAAATAAAGCACGGTGCCTCGATCTAGGACAGGAGAAAAGATTACTCGACCATGAGACAAAAGAATAAAGTTGAAAGTCGACGTGCATCATATATCTACGTAGTCAAAGATAAAAATAGCAGGATTTCACGAGTTCGCACGATATTTATAACGAGATATATGCTTTCTGATATTAACACATTTTTCCGCTGTCTGGCCCATCTATCCATTGACTCTACTTTGTGATAACGATAGACAAAAACTGATATTATTATTTTTTAGGTATCTTCGGCATGTATGTGTGTGTGTTACTGTCAATTCATTAAAGTACAAGAATGTTTCGCTAATTAATTATTTGATTAAATTTCGCTGGATCGATATTTGATGTTTTGAATTGCTTGTCGGAAATGTTACGGAGAATGGAAAACAGATCGTGGTTCCTTTGGTATCGAAAACAACTTTGTGCTTTTACTGTGATCCGGATAATCTTACTAAACCGACCAAGGTATTGTGCCCTAAACTGTTATGTAGAAGGACAAGAGAATTTTGGATGAAGGAAAATGAAGGAAAAACAGATCGAATTATATTATGCCAGTTTTTTTATTTCGTTTATTATATTATTATACAATATTCTCACTTGTTTACACGAATAATATTACAATATTACTTTTCGAAAGCACAATGAAGAATTAGAGAATATATAAAATTTAGTATTTATAATGTAGGACACTCCAACATAATGATAATGCTGCAAAAAGTTTTGATATTCTAGCAACTATTTTAGGCGTCCTACATAATTATTTTGATGATCCAACAAAATTATTTTTCAGATCTGTATCTGGCCAAATTTTTTAATATTTCAGCAAAACCGTTCTTTCCGTGTAGATAAAATATCCACACACATATACACGTGCTGATCCAGTTAACGACCAGGTCTTCTGACCTGGTTGTCTAAGCTGACCTTAAAGCAAGAAATAATGTTATAAATAAAACATAAGCAAAAAAGTATGGGGAATAATGTCTCCGAAGAAATATTATACTGTAGAAAGATCATGATTGTTTTATTTGTTAAGAGTAAATATAAAGCAGTTTTATATATATTCTTCCAATGAGTTTCAATGTATTTTCTATGTCGCGATTATGTGTTAATCAGATATGATGTATTAACATGTCAAATA
Source organism: Aphaenogaster ashmeadi (assembly GCA_003063805.1). Classification (NCBI taxonomy): domain Eukaryota; kingdom Metazoa; phylum Arthropoda; class Insecta; order Hymenoptera; family Formicidae; genus Aphaenogaster; species Aphaenogaster ashmeadi. The sequence goes on from NJRQ01000149.1 coordinate 124,979, forward strand.
TTTGACAATGTTGAGCTTTCGCGAGACATATTATGTCGTTTGATGACGGCGGTCTATTCTCTGGTACTGTACTGTTACATCAATATCCAGTAATATGTTGATATTAGATCTGTACATATGCGACAAGTGATCTCTATTATTCCATTTGATGCCCAATATTGAGACATCTTTATCGAAACTTGTTCGAAATTCTCGACAGCGAATTCGTTTATGATGAACTAGAAACCAGAATTCATAACAGATGGAATTTATTACACTGCCAATCGACCATTTCGTGCTTCCATGCGATTCGGCTAATCTTGCTGACCCGTTCCGGATAGCCGTTTACACCGAACTGCTCGTAGGGAACTAGTAGAGTAAGCCGAAGCGAGAGGAATGTCCGAGACGAAAGAGAGAGAAAGGATGAGATAGTGCACCGCACTCCACATTTCCCATATTATCTTCACGGCGCTTTGGTCTACGTCGGACATGATCCTGTAACTCATATCACCATGTGTCACCGGCTTAATCTAATTCACGATCGTTGTCCGCCGTAACTCATACCAGAATAATTGCTCGATCGATATTTCCAGCGCGATATCGTACGTCACGTCGTACCGTAGCCGTCGCGACATACGTACAACTTTGTGGCTCGATAAGAACCACGAAGATTTCACAAATTTTAAGAAGCTATAACTCTCCTGATGGACAACTGCACTTAACAATTCTCCGCTATTAAAATTTCAAATATTCATAGGCGATATATATACGTGCGCGATTTTAACTATCCATTAAAGCGATTAAATCTGGCAAGAAATGTCTACGAGTATGATTGCGTAATAAAAAAAAGGGAGGGATTGGACTCCCAACTTTCCTTTATTCGTCGAGAATTATTTCTATTAGCTTTGTTTCTTTCTTTGTGACATAAAACCGTCAAGAAAAAGGATTGGTGAATTTCCGTTTCTATGAAGGAGGTCAGATGACCTTTTCATGATTAGGATGTCTGGCAAGAAAATGTCGCAAGAACACTCGTGTTGCAATATTAGCCCGGACGCCGCAGTTAAAGCTTGCAAAGATATTGGAGTGCTCATTTTTTCTAACCGACATTCCTCCCGCGCTGATTGATTGTGACGGATAGCTCGTGTTACCAGAACGTTTTTCCGCACGAGTTACTGTGCACATGTTGCCGGCGAGCCCTCACCGCCAATTTAATCAGTTGTATGCTGCACCTCGCTGTCGTACCGTCAACCAGTCACACCACTTTTTCACCTTTAGCGAATGAATCTATAAAGTTTATTATTCGCCGTTCCATTTATTTGACAATATTGTCTCTGCAAATGACGTGTGCATACCAGCCGCGCGCTTTTTTTTTTCACGGGAAAAGTTCATTTTAGTAATATACGCGGGACGCAATGCGTGATAAAAACTATATTATTAATATTTGCTGCATTTTGCAGGATATTACATGTCACAGTTGCAGACTGCGAGTATATGAATCTGATATTGGATTTTCCGTGTCCTTTCTTATCATTCGTATCATTCATTCGCAGCATACAAAATCCTTTCATTTTAGAGATAGAATTCATTCTAAATTTTGTCGTTGGAATAAAAAAGTGACAATTATTATATATATATTATTACTGCCGTAAGTTGTTGCTAATTTTCGCGATGTTTATTAACATGACATATAAGTTTTGCAATAAATTCCATTCCTTTTGATAGATTTCTTTGATAGAATCGTCACCGTTTTTGTATTTGGCAGTAACAAACAGTATAGAGCAGATGTGAGAATCATCTCTCACGAGAATATAAGCGACATTGGCTCACGATGCGATAAATCCCTTTTATTGCGGCATTTCAGCAGCGATCTGTTGGTTCGAATGACTCACCGTAATCTTTGATGAGTTCCACGTGCTGAATCCATTACTCAAAGACGATCGTCTGACTTCTGTTGCCACCACAATTCCCAATAGAAAAAACTTAAGTATTAGTTAATACTCTATTTCTATACCGTTTACGACGAGGAGAAATGATAATATGAAATGATTCTCGCATTATACTCGACGCAATGTATATTTAATATATTTGATCCAGACATTTAAAAATATATCTGAAACTCTTTTCAACAGTGAAGAGGTGTTTAATTAGAATTATACTCACGTGGTGCTCTTAAAATTTAAGATGCACCATGGGATCATAGAGTAATAAACTTTCCGAGAACATGCAAATTTACCCCATAACGTTGACTTAAGTAATGCACGATTTAATCTTTCCACGACTACCAAGGATACAAGTCGATTAAGAAATTACTTTTTACGACATTATTTCGCATATTTTGCATTTATTGACTGCAAATGGAGATAAACTCCTATTTTTCTCTAAATATATTTTATTGCTTTTTTTAATATATGAACTTCTGTAAGAGAATTTGTTTGAAATAATGTTTAGGCCCGATTAAATATAAAAAAATTTGATTTCTCTCAGTTTCACTGTTTTTAATTAATTTCTTGAATTTCGTACGCGTATCTCTTCAGTTATTTCGCTTAAATGAGAAATATTCGCACGAATCAACATGTCGTAATCAATTAGAGGCGATTAAAAAAAATTTTTTGATGATAGGCACATAAGGGTGTATAAATAAAAATGAGAAGCGAGGGATGCTTGAACTTTTCAGCAAGTTCCGAGTACCTGGCCACTCGAAAAGTTTTAGCTGGCTGCGTTTCTAGCTGCCGTTTCTCTCCGCCGCGCCAGTCGCGGGTTTCTGCAATTTGCGCTCGCAACATCGCTTCAATTATAGGACAGGCAGATTCACCGCTCATTAAAAGTGGAGGAGCACCGAGGCTCCGTTCCCTCCGGCTTCCGCTATCCACCTCCCCATCTCCAATTCTGCATTCCGTGAGATTTCTTCACCCTCCAGCCAAGATTGTTCCGCAACCTTATTACTTTCGATCCAATGGAATAGACCGACTCTAGATAAAGTCGAATTTAAAAGTCATTTTTTTACATACAGATAAAAATGTTCAATTTTATTTCTTATTCTTGGTTTTTTTACGATGGCTTTTATTATATTAGCTTTAGAAATAATGTATTAATTACTGTTAGAGGATTTAAAATATTTCGTATAAGAACGTAAGAGAGATTATGCAGAATAAATAAAACTGACATTTTCAGTAATTGGATCTTATGTCTCATAATAATTTTTGTTTAATTTATTTATTATGCCGCCTTTTTATGCTTTCGAACCATGCGTCTGTAGTGCATCATTAATTACAATTTAGTATTCCTTGTGAGATGCTTATTAGCATTAGTAATATTAAACTAATTATTAATTTAATAATGTGGTGGTACATTTCCAGCTTCGGTGTAAAACTGCGTTTCAAGATCGAATAGTAATCGGCATGTGGTTTCAAAACACAAAGACGGAATGTAATAAAATTCACAAAAATTATTATTAAATATAAGATCCTGCCCAATGTGAAATAGAAAATGTTAATATTTATTTATTCTGCATTATACACATAATCAGTCCATATGTATTATTTACACAGTATTTATTAAACTGTAAGAGATTACTTCTGTGATTACACATGCACAAACATACACATTCATTCAGCGCTAATATTTTAACACAAATATTTCAAAACACTGTTAAGAAGAATTTATTTTACCGTTGAGCTTGCGGAGAGAGATATCATCATGAAAATGCAAAATGTTATAAATTTATGACGTCATATAACATTCATCCTTTACGCAGTAAAAGCAGTCTTGGCGGATTCAAGATGCACCACGACAAATTCATCTCCGAGTCTCCGTCCGTATCGTAGAAAGTCCGAGTTGTTACGTTAAATGCCGAGATGTAGACGTTAATAAATTGCAAGAATTGCCTTCTGGGGGAGGAATATTTTCCCGGGTACAAGGAGCAAGCATCGTGTATATATTGTCGGACGCCACAGGTACATTCGTACGCAAAGGGAAGAGAAGGAAAATTGAAAAGGAACCGAGGGAAGATTAATGAACGTTTCCGCGCCTCGACTCTTGTCATTTCTTCCATCTTCCTTTCTATCTCTCTCTCTCTCGTTTCACGTATACAGATAAAAATGCCTTTATTCACTAGATTTTTAAAATACCATTCGATAAAACGCTCGAGAACGTACATAGGCGTCAATCTATTTTCAAATGAACGGAGTACCGTATTAAATATTGAGTAATTTGACGCGACAATAGAATCGCCGGAAGTGCTGTTAAAAAATTAACGGATCCATATAGCGATAGAATATGCAAAACGTTCATATTAGATACTGTGCATCGACGGAAATAACGGATTATCGACAGGTAATCCTTTGCGGAAATATAGAATTAATGCGACCGAACATTCCTGCGCATTAACTGGATTCTCGATTTTAAAGATTTACGAATTCAACGTACATACTTGGCAGTTATAATATGATTATACATTATCAATAATTAACCAGTAATGCGATCAGACATCGAAAGAAATTTATTTTACCGATTAATTGTGCACATTCCACCGCAATTATGTATTCAGAAGAATATATTCGTGCGTCACGAAATGAAAATTCTTCGCTTGGAAGGCCATTTATGACTCCAATGACTGGAAGCGCGGGTTTTGATGGAAAATCTGCTGTGTAAATCGGATAGGAGTTTCTTAGCTGTTAGGTCATGAAACGTGGAAAATAGCGACCAATACGTACCGTTCGCGGAGAGAGATACTCTAATCCACGTATATACGAGTAATACGCGGTGAATAAGCTGAAAAGGATTTTCGCCGGTATAGGAATTATTTATCATCGTAGATTACGGTAGCTCTCGCCGGCTATTAAACGGAACGAAAGCGGCAAGGCCGTACACACAACGCGGCGGAAAATCCCATTGGACGCGCGCAAATATTAAATGCGTTTACAATTTTCGCGAATAGGACTGATTATTATCCTCTGTGAAAACCGAACTGCTGTTGCAAAAAAGCACCCCTCAAATACTCACTCTCTCTCTCGTCGTGTGCGTAAAATGCACGATAAAGGTATAAAAATCAAAAGCGACGAAAGAAGAAAGTTTATGAATTATTCACAATTCTTTTAATTAGCCAAATAATAATAAAGTTATTATTTGGATGACTTAATAAAAAGTAATTATTTGGTTAATTAATTATGTCTGATTCATGTGTTAAATTCAATTCTTTTGTAACGAATTATTCTGTAGCAGCTTGATATTTTTATTTGTGCTAAAATATCAAAATTTCGCGTATTGCCTGATTATGCATCGTCATATAGTCCCTTTGTGTAAATTATGCAAGAGCATTGCAATATTAATCGCATTAATAATAATCGGCGAGATACATGTATTGCTACAATGAAAGTACTAAATTTAAAAGAGCGGGGGGAGATGTAAATTATATTTTATTTAGAAAGAAATACGCATAGGTTACGGTTTTGTGAAATCAAAGCGTGCGTATTTTGCGTCACACAAATCTGTGTAAAAAAAAATGGGTAACGCGAGAACGCAATTGTAAATTGCGAGATACATCGAATGACAGAATGAAAAAAAAAAGAAAAATAGGACAGGTCGCAATGCGCAAAAGGCCAGTAGCGACGAACTGCAAATGTCCGATTGGTCATGAACAAAAAATAGAAACCAGTTGCAAAAGTTCATGAATCTTTGTCAGATTGTAATGTCGGGCGAAGTTATGAAGCAAAAGCAGCATTTTTAATTTAGTTCCAATCGAATGGCTCTAACGCGTTATTTTCAGAGTCTACATTCCAATAATATCCTGCAGAATCTTTAGATTAAAAAAGGAAATGGCTAGGAAGATAACGGGAAATTGGGATGGCTAGTGCCAACGAATCATGCATGAGCAACGAACGATTTCTCGTGCTTAAAAAATGCAGTAGAATAAACAATACGAGCAAATCGCGCACGATCAATATTGTGCCATCACGGTTCTATGTGTACGCTTCAAAAATTCGAGCGTTATTACGGTAGCTACGTGTTGTGGTTCGATGCAGCGCGAAAATCCCAAAGGAACGCTCAAATTCTGGCCGCACACACTGTGCTTGATTCCATGCCTGATGTTGTTACGCCGCGCGCCGGAGAATTTCCGTATTCGTTTTAAACTTGCAGCCTCTGGTAGCGGTTTTGAAATTACACGTCTCGTCAACGTGCCAACCTTCCCCTTCCCCTCCTCTTTATAAGCTATAAATAATTAATACATTAATCATGGGAGTATTGTTGCCAGAAAAAATCCTAGCAAAATATCATTTATGAACGAATTTGCTTCTAAAGTTTTCTGTAAAAAAATAAGGCACTTAACGATTGCCTCTTAATTTTAATTGTATTCACAATAGATCTTTTTATTCGCGTTAGAGAATAGTAGACAGAAAACTATAGAATAATTCTATTAGTAGATATACATGCTTCATATTATTCAATCTTCCGCGAAAATAAATTATTATTACAGCAAGAATACATTTTATATTTTCCGTGATGAATCAACACGATCATATCATTACATGATATATCTATAGATACTATATGTGTGAATCATCTTATTTTATTACTTTATTCTACAATTTAATTTTATTCTATTTTATACTACAAAATCTGGCTATAGTATTCTCTATTTCAGCATATTTTTCGCAAATTTTGCATATAAAAGTAGCCTAATTACAATAATTACAGACATTATTTAATTGATTAACTATATGAATTTTCAGTCTATTTATATTTTTTATCGTTGATATGTAAGTTAATGATATAAAAATCGACGATTGGACTTAAATCGCGCGAATACTGAAATGTCCAACGCGTCCGAGATGGAATTGAGCATTTAATTAGAACAGTTAAAAAGAGAGAGAACGAGATAATTGGATTCCTGAGTCGTTTTTCTCGTACAGTAGGAGAGTCTCGTTCATCCTCACTCATCCGACAAGCAATCTCTTAACCTTTCATTTCGTCAGGCAATATGTGAATGTATCCATTCTCGAGTTGCGGGCATTGATTTATTCTCTTTGATCAGATTTATATACCCGGCTATTTTTTATAACGAAATTGTTAACGAACTTATTGAATAATCATAAGTTCACTATGCACGGAGCCGTTTTATTTTATACCGCTTATCTATGGATAAATGTAATAGTCTTCTATGAAAATAACTGTATCATGTTTCCGGCTCAATATCTCTAGGTTAATTACTCACATATAAATTCTATATGTGGTCATACAATTCATTGATTCCTAGATAAGAGAGATTTTATTTTAAGATATTGTAAACACATCAAATTAAATTCACTTCTTTTGAATTTCCTCTATTTGCGATCGAACATGTCAAATATTCAGAATGGAATAAGTAGAAATAAGCTATCCGTAGTAAGAACATTTACATACACTTTTTGTATTGGAAAACTTCGATATTCAAGATAAATCCAATCAGGGAGTCACATCATCGTTTACAGACACCGGAAAATGGAGATTGTGTTGAGAGAAAAATATCGTCATTTGGTTATTGTTAAGATAATAGCTATTGCTTTCTCATAGAGGAAGCTTTGTTTTCGTGAAAAAATTTTTTTTTCAGTTTTTAATGCCAATGTGTTTAGAATGTTCTGAAACGTCGAAAATTTATATTTCTACAAAATGTCCGTGTGTGTGTATGTGTGTATGTGTGTATGCGGATTGGATGCTCGTGAACGCTGTAACTTCCGCAAATTTTGAGATATCGGGTTCGTTTTTTTTTTAAACGAAAG
>NJRQ01000149.1:149251-225602 GCA_003063805.1 Aphaenogaster ashmeadi
TTATTTTGTGAATAATTATTTTGTGAATAATTATTTTGTGAATAATTATTTTGTGAATAATTATTTTGTGAATAATTATTTTGTGAATAATTATTATTAGGCACCAAGATCCGCCGCGACCGATATTGGCTTTCTTTCATATTTATATTTGTTTAATATTATCGGTCTTATTCTAAATATTATTTGTTTATAAATGTTGTACATTTATAATTTGCACATTCTTATTAATGCGGTTTTTAAAAATTTTAATCCCTAAGAGATTTATGATAACATTAAAGACAATTGCAATGTTACCGTTTTCTTAAACAATGGGTGCGATACATTGAATAACATCGGAAGACATTGATATATTTTCCATCTAACGCTTTAGTCTGAAGCCGTTTAGATAGTTGTTATCAAACAACTAGCAATTTAAAATATCGTGAATTCGCGAGTGCTTTATAGTATACAATGTGCAGATATCGGTAGCGTGCAGACTACACACAAAGGACGGCCGCTAAACCCAGATATTTTGACGCTCTAGGCAAAATACAGAGAGGTCTCTGTACGGCTACTTTCCTGTTCCGTGAGATAACAATAAAGCCCACGGCTAAAGGTAAACCTTGATTCAAACTGGGACATATCGGAGTGTAGTTTCATTCTTCGTTCGTATTTTTATGCAAATAATATCTACAAATAAAAATGGAATGGATCTTTTGAGATAAATACTAATCGATTAGATATATATTACGTTTCTTTTATCTCTTTTTATTTTATTCTTTATTTTAAACAGAAATATTTTATTTATTCAACCTTTATAAATGATAAGGATCTCTGAAAGCTGTTAACTTAAGAACGATAACGTAAATCCATGCAGACCAGCTTGTATAAACATTCTTTTCTGCTGCGTGCTGTATAATTTTGTTGATATTGCGAAGTACCGGGTAGATAGTGTCACCCGATTACGGAGTAAGCACGTTCAGTGAATCCTGCTAATTGCTACGTTGATTGGCGGAAATCCAACGTGTCTGACCGAATAGAGTGAATGCCGATCATTAACGTGCTTAAAAGTCTTTCGAATAGCCGTTTCATCGTTATATATCTTCCGGTAGGAATCACGATTCTGTCTACGTAATATCTCACAATTGGGCGATATCGAATAGCATTTCTTTGATATGGTTTTGTCAGATTCGCAAAATTCAATATGGAAGATTTCACCGAATTCTTATTAAAGTTTATGTGCCATTCTACCTCAGTTATAAAAGAAATATATTTTACATACAACAATTCATTATTATTCTCTCTCTCCGCGTTATGAAATAATTAACCCTTTTTCGGTTGAAATATACTCAGACGCAGTTTCATTTTAAGAGGAAAAAGATGTACTAGACCGTCCGTAAGTAAACGTAATTGCAGCAAAGAGCAATTTTAAAAGGAAGGAAATGTCTTACAATTAAACGATAAACATAGAATAGTTACTTTGAAGGGTAATAACCATTCTATGGAAGAGATTGCATAAAAATATGACGCATCGCGGAACAACGTAAATGTCTGCACCAAAGAAACATCTGTTCCTTTTATATTCAGCGACGCTGCATGCGATTTTCTACTTCATCAGAATATTAAAGTCTGGCTTCTATCTTTGCCAATTAAATCATGATTTAAATTACAATTTGGAGGTTCATATTTTACTTGCTTTCAAAATCTAAATTATTGAATAACTTGTTAGATTATGACATAAATACGGATAGCTATAACTAGTAGTTACATTATATAATAATATTATCCTATCATTATATATTCTTTTTCGGTTGCCACGGATTTTGTTTGAATCTATGAAAATTTCTAATATCAACGACATCATTCTTTCGTCTCTACGATAACGAAATTCGAAACGCCCAACAAGTTTTACGAGAATGGCGCATTCGATATCGGCTATGCCGTTGCATGCGAAATTCTTCTTCGAGCAGAAAGCTCTCGAAAACTTCATAGTTTCCAAGAGCCGCGACGAGTGGCGATAAGTGGCGTACTTAACTTGACAGTAGAGATAGTTTCAACTTCTCCGATCTCCGGCCTCACAAATGTCAACGTCTTCAAAACGTTAAATTCTCTCATTTCAGCCAAGCAATGCTATCGAAAAAAATCTTTATATATTCACATGTTATACATAATTTTTATATAGAGTATACGTTGATGTTTACACAATTACAATTATCATATTATGTATTACATAGTTTTTCACTTTTACTTGAATCTTTTTATTATTTTTGCGCTGTTTCGCGATATTTTAAGTTCATGTATATGAATGTTAATAAACGATCTCTAATTATACAGATACAGCGCGTAGTTAACGGGGATCAAAATTTTAAATCGGATTTTTCCGCTCTGAGAAGGAATCCCCTTGGTTTTCTCTTTGAGGTGTAAACGTCAGCCTTTAGGTTCCCGCGAGATTTTCTGCCGGTAGCAAAGTGGCGCTGTTCGATCCGATAACCGTGTTTTCCCAAATCCTTCGGTTCCTCCTGAGGAGACGGTACGATTGTTCGGTTACGTAGGAACTGGCTCAGCAGCGGTGGAGGTAAGGGTAGTGACTGGAATAGAAGTAGAAGTAGGCGGCGGCACAAGTGGTAGTAGTCGACGAAGGAGAATGCGGAGGGAAGACGAGATGGGCTCGAAATTGGTACAAACCGAATAATTCCAAGCGAAGCCTCACCTGAATCGTCTCCATCGAGACGAGCAACGATGCTTGCATTATCGGGGAAGCTAGATTCTGCGGAGCGAAGTAAGCATACCCTGAGTATACGTTTACCCGTCGCACCTATATACACTTCTTATCCTCTCGAAAGAATCGCTAAACCCTTGCTTAACGACGAGCGACTCGGCGGACTTTTAAATTTCATACACTTTTTCTTTTCCGTACGCCTTCTTCTCTCTTGAGAAGAGCGCGTCCGGTGTTCCTTATCCGCTCTTTTTCTCTCTCAGCTAATCCAGTATGGATTAGCTGCGACCCCTAAGAGCAATGAGTTTAATGTCTGCCGTCGTTTCTGCGGTCGTTAACAAGGATTACATTAATTCGTGTTGCTACTTGTTATGATAAATAAACTTCGGTTGAGTAACGTGGCGTTTATGTGAAAAACCTAAGCGATATTTCTCAAGCGTGGATATAGAGGCTGCTTGCTCTACATTAATAAAATTAATTTCGTTTCTTAAATATTTTTTATATTTATTAAAAGTTTACAGAAATGAATAAACTTTTTTTATTAACTCAGACCCGCAATTTTTATGAAAGTCTACAAACTTGAAAATTGACAAAGATAACGGTCAATATTGATATGAAAAATAGATAAAAGGATGTTATGAGATGGACGCTTTCAAATTAGTTTCGAACTACCCCTATAAAAGTCATAAGGGAATGTTGCTGTCTTGCGAGATATATATATATAATACCTACTATACCTCGATACTTTGGTCAACTAAGCTTCCCACGAAACGTACGTTGCGGATTTGATGAATTACTTCGCAGTAATCGTGAGAAGTTGGAAACTTTGTTTCCAATCTCCAGACGGGACTGCTCTATTCACGTTTCCTCTCGAAGCTTTAGCTTCGGCTTTAAAAAGGCATCGTGTCGCCCGTCATTTTTAATTATTCTTATTGAATCGGCGATTGTTCATTTGAAATCACCGCATCGAACCAGAGTGGCTCTCCTCCATTCCAGAGGCGGGGAGATCTTCCTTCGACGAAGACGGACGTGACGACGCGTTGTCGTTCAAAAGGACGGGTGGATAGCAGCCCGTCAGAATTAATTAATTCCGCCGACCCTTCTCCACCTCCGTTTCTTTCAGCGCCCTCAGCTCTGGCCGGCTCCAACCGCCGCATCCGCGACAAGTCCTCTAGACCATCCTCGCCGACGTCGGCTTGCCGAGCTTTTCCCTCGTGAAAATCGCGACGAACCGCGAAAAAGCGTGTCCGCCCGAGCGAGGCGATCGCGATAATTCTGTCGGGGTGCTCGACGACACGAGAGAGGACTCCCGCGAGATGATTTTAAAAAGAGGGGCACAGGCGGTCGTAGATAAAGAAAACTAGAAGTGAGAAATAAAAGAATGGAGATAGGTGGAAAGGGCTGACTAGGAAGGTCGGGCAGGAGCGGAGCCGGAGGGAAGAGAGCGGAATGAAATTTGCATCGCAAAATCCTACCGTTTACCCCGTCCTCCCGTACTCCCGTGTTTCCCCACCGTCGCTTCCCTCTTTCACTCAGCGAAGGAGGAGCGTGGAGCTATTCGTATATATACGGGGTAATGACGGTGCTCGGTATTCCGTGAAGAAAAGGAGGAACGTCCATTGGACAAGCGGGACTCGCTTCTGCATCGTGGATCCTGTTTTGTGTCTCGTAGGCTTGTTTGTTTTGCACGGGCTATCGAATGCACACAAAAGACCGGGAGCTCCCTCCTCCACTTCGCAGATCCCAACCCTCGCTCAATCTCTCGCTCGTTCCTTCCTTCAGCCACTGCGGCTCGCCCGTTACAAGAAAAGGGACCAAGGTAGTGACCTATGAAGCAGGAATTTTTAGGGCTTTAACTGCTGCACGTGAAACATTTATCACGCCCGTGTAGTGGGAACAAGTAATCAAGCTACTGTTTCAACCGAGTAGCTACCTTTGATACTTATTGTCAACCGATTTCATGCACTTTTAAGCAGATCGTAATCTTCGTACGCAAAGCAATATGCAACCAAAATGTTCACATTAATGCTTTGCTTAACCGCAGCGTAATTTAATAATAAAATTTTCTTGATATAAATAATTGAAAGATTTTGGTATTTATGATAATTTATAAAATAAAATTTATTTTTGCATTGCGATTCGGTGTACTGATTTAACAAAGTTGAAAGTTGGGGTAAAAGTATTTAAAGAGAGAGAGAGAGAGAGAGATACTTATTCCCCCCATCTCCAGTTCAGTCCGCATATTAAGGAGATACTTGAAATGTAAATTATTGCCGTGATATCGCTATATAGATCATGTCGTGTACATTACCAGATATAATCCGAGACGAAACTTTAGTACCGGATATAATTTTCCTCCGTGAATGAATCTCAATTTCATCGTAACATTCACGTAATACGGCGGGAATTTTCCATCTTCCTTATGTCACAGGCGCGATTGACCGTAAATGCGCTGTACATGGTCGTTCACCTTTCTAATTTTCTTTATTTCTCCCCTTAGACGAATTTTATAAAATCACGCAACCGTGCCATAATAGCTCCACGAGCGAAAGAGCAGAGCAGACGTTATTGCGATACCGTGGCTTCGGGGCGAACGTAATGCGATCTCTCCTGGACACTGCTTGTTAACGATCGATAATTATAAATAATTAGTGAGGCGAGGTGTGCCCCTTCGGTGGTGGGTGCTCGACAAGAGCTCAGTGACCGTGGATGTACCTTATCTTGGAAAAAAGCATTGTACGCGAGGGGCATTAATGACCCCACGTACCGAGAGGTTACTCGTTTTTCAACATTGGACCATCCGCGGTGTATAAAGCACGTTTCCATTATCTTGCTTACTCGTATAACTTCAGTTAGAACTTTTACCCGTTTCACGTAATACGCGTACTCGTTGAGTTTTGCTTGGTTTTGCTAAAAGGTACAACATACCCGATAGCTTTCTCGAGCTCCATCGAGTATTCAAAGCAACCTATCTGGAGTTCCATTATAGGTTTTGGTGCATACGTATTGCCGTATCTTACAACTTCAATACCGAGCGCAACACTTGTTTCTGACGGCTTTAGGGCCTCGTTCGTATTCCGTGCCTATATCTTAGACGTGGCACGAAAAGCATACAGACTCCTTATGGTCGGAATGTGTCAATATATTACATACAATTCGATTTTATCATATTTTTCCAAAGCAAAAAATTGCTTAATAGCATCATGATACAATTACGTTATATATTTGTTATATATTTATACAATAATATAATGATTATATAGTTGTTAAATATATATATATTTAAATGTTATCAATATCAAATCACAATATACAAAATAAAAAAGAATGAATCATCCTAATCTATATTAAACAACAAAATGTTAAAAAATAACGGTTTCTTAATTACATCTCGTTATCGAGACTTTCGTCTTTGCTTAAATGCCGTTTTACACGCTTGCTTCTTTACGTAAGTGCAATATATATTGCTGTTATATTACTTTTTATCTAATGCAACATGTTCGGAGTAACTTGATATGCATGTAAGGAAACACGCAGGGAATTATGGGATATAATATGAAAAGATAAATCACGAAAATACGTGATGCAACTGCAATTGTACTCAGAAAATAAAATAACTTCTTTTCAAAAAATCAATGATATATCTAATGGTACCGCATCGAAAATGCTTTGGGATCAGTGAAAAAATTGGCTTCAAATGCAAATCGTTAATTTGCGGAATTGTCAAGAAACTTGACAATCAAGTACATTATGCTGTTACGTGATTTCAAAGAAATAACGATGATGCCTCGATCGGGAAACACGTATATGTTTTTGTGCGACTGCGTGAATGCACTCAAACGCACCAGGCGCATTATTTCCCAGTTTGGAGTTTCACGTTGGACTAACGCCTAAAATTAATAATACTAACGCTGGGGAGGGGGGAAAAATAATTCCACCTCCAGCGAGGTGTGAATAATGCATGAGGCATGACGTGAAATCCGTGCGGTGTTCCAGTTGCAATTGCAGCATATGGAACACGCGTACTTATACCGTATCCCCGTGCGGTACATATGAGCGGGATACAATTGCAACAGCAGCAGCAGCACCGTAGACGCTCTCGACCTCTTCCCTGAAAACGATCGCGTTCACTAATAGCACCGGCGCAATTAAAATTTCATGGCCCACGGCATAGTAATGTTTCCACTATTCGTCGACGACCCGTATAGCCGGTGCATAATCCGTGTACGAGGGTGACACGGATTAGCCGTTGATATCGCGGCACGGTGACGCAATTAATCTTGGATATAACGGCCGCTTTTTAACTAAGTGCCAGTTGGACGATTATAAGCGATTTTATTTCACGGACGCAATATTTAGGGGGCCGATTTGTCGTGCAAAATAGACCTCTTATCGTGCAGATTGTGCGCGACGTAAAATGAAGACAGACGAGAGGGTGGGTGGAGAGCGCTATTTGCAAAAATGATAACAAATGTCTACGCTACCGTAGCAGCACGATAAGAGTCCCGCTTTACACGACAAATGCAAGTTTTAGCGATGATATTTACATAAATATGGTCGTTACATTGTGCCAGTCAGCTTACATCGAAAAAACGATTCAGATTTGTTGACAGGAATATAAACTGCACGTTTTATTTGGTATTTATTAATTAAATGTTAATCTGTAATATTTCAATCAAATCTAACACACGAAAAATATGTACCTACCTAATATTGCAATGTTTGCATATTTCTTAATTAAATTTTCTTTTAATTAGAGAAATATACGTTTAATTATTAAATCGAGAAGTGTTCTAGGAGTACATATAAAAATACGCTTCTTCACTTTTTAGCGGTAAGAGTTACTTCCTTTTATTCTGTGTCGGTAAATTTACCTTGGCAGTTAATTCCATTGTAGCGTCCTAGTTACGGTACATTTTCACGATAGCAACCGACACTACTTTCATGGAGAGTCGTTGCACGAACCGTAAGATAAATTTATCAATGAGACGGAAGACTATCAGACGCTACTATTACATTAAACAAACATATGTAAAAGGAGTCACGCTTGAAATGGCCGTTAATGATTATTTTTATCCCAAGTCTATAAATATCATCGCTTACGTTACCATCAGCTCGTACTCCGCGACATTTCCAAGGTGTCTGCGGGCAACTACATGGATTACTCTATGCTTAGGACATCGACACGAGCCTGTAACCACCTTGCGACCATCACGATGCCAGGAACGTGCTTGATGACCGATGCGGTCAGGACAGCGGATAGTTAGTGATGAGGAGGAGCAAGTTATCGGCGTGCCGACGGCCCAGGTCACCAGTAACATGCCAGTCCTTGGTCCCAGCGCCGATCCAACTCCACTTCGAGGACTTCTGATCGCCATCTTCGTCCTATTGTCCCTGCCGCGTTGTCGCTGCACGGATCTAGGTAAGTCGAATTCGAACTCCCGTACGCGTCACATACCCAAGTTTTATGACTTCCGAAAAGTGCTGACACTCTTTTGACCCCTTCCAACTTCCGTCACTCTCTTTACAATCTTCTCCATTGTCCCAGAGCGCACTGTCGTCGCGCGAAGTCAGGAGGTTGCGATTGAAAATCTTATACGAACCATCCCGTGGAGACAACCACAAGTTTCTCAAAACTAAAATGCTTATAGTCTCGAAACAAGTATGAGTATATGTCTCTCGCATATCTATAATTCTTTGAAAACAATTTTTCACTTAAAGTTAAATTTATGAGAAACTAGTCATCACAAACTGGTGTTTAAACTTTTCTTTAATACAAAATTTTCAAAGCCTGACAAGATTCTTAATATTATATACAATAAAATTTTATAAATTATTTTTATAGTTATGTTGATTTCCGTTTAATTATAATCGCATCATTCCTATTGCAAATTGTCTAAAAAGGAAATAAATCGTGTGATGAAATATAAAGTAGATCAAACTTCATAATAAACTGCCGCTGGCAACGTATTTATAAGTTAATTGCATCATCAGTTTTAATTGCTCGGAAGATTGCTCAATTACTTATCGTTTATTCGTTTTATTCTGTTCTTTGATTTAATATTTATTATTCACGATCGTATTAGATAGTATGTATAACCTGTCAAAGTTTTTCTCGCGAATAAAACCTCTCAATCGTTTTGTGAAAGCTATGCTAAGAATAAACACTGAAATAACTAAAATAACCATAGATTATCATATATGCATGTGTTATAATTAGAAGAAGTTATAATAATTTAAACGATCGTTAATATTATCTTTCGTAATATCGCCAGATTTTAAGAAAAATTTAGAACACAACTTGTTGATAAGGAAATTCGCAGACAAGATTCCGGTTCTTTTTGTTGTGCGAATGGAAAAGGCATGACAACCACCGAGGATGTCGTGCGTAATAATTTTTTTTCTCCGGCACTGGAGCGCGTACGCAATAATACCATACCCTATATACACCTGGCCTCACCGAGGCATTGTACCCTCGTAAATGAAATGTCAGCCGCACGATGAATTAACAATACTATCTAATAGCTGCTCAGATGCAGACGAGCGAGCAGCCTGTTCATTGTGCCGATTCGTTCTGGCGTGCTACGCTTCTGATTTGTTGTTTACCGTTCATCCGTTATATTTTTATGCAAATTAGTTGTTGCTTGCAAGATGACGCTGCATTAAATGGAAGTATTTATAAAACAGAAAGAGAATACATTAGCTTATATTTGCTCATATTGATACTCTTAAATTCTCTCTTGCTTTATGTCATTTACAGAATAAGAATAACTTAAAATTGTAGCATTTAAAGATAAAATATGGAAAAAAGTTACTATGAATTTATGTAAAATTTTTAAATATTTTTTTCAAACGTTTTATATTTATAATGTATTAAATCATTATTAAACGTGTTTATAGATTTATAAGTCTTCTATCCAGCATCATGTATTTCTTTAATTTAATTTCCATACATTAATTAATAATTAATATTTAATTGGAATAATTAATAACATAATACAAATATTAATTATTAATTATTGACTATCGTTATTGAATATATTTGAGCTTTTGGTGAATTGAACTGTCAATCATGTCACGAATCATTGAAATCGTTCATTATCCTGCATGCTGCGTGAAAACACATCGCGTCTAGAATATCCCAATATGTCAGCTTGACTTATTGCTTTGGGACATGACACTAAAGCTCGGGTTCATAGCCGTTATCGTCGTATACATTGGATATTCAATGTACACGATACGCCATGCGCTCTTGTACAAAGTTCACAAACGCATAAATGTTACGTATAAATGTACGAATCGCCATAAAAAATATTGCACTTTTAAAACTACCGTTAATACTTCACGCTATTACGAACAGACAGGGAAACATTAACTCTACTCAGTAAGTAGAAATCATCATTTTATTTGTGTGTGTGCAAATATCTACCAATATTTTTACGCTCCTCGTATTGCGTATCTGTTTCGTCGGAAAGATACAATGTAACCGTTGATTAACTACGACGAGCGTTTCGTTTGCTGGATAATTTTCGGACGCGAAACATCGAATGCATCAGCGGTGTGGCCCGCTAAATCCAGGTTAGCTCGATAATTACAGCACAGTTCATCTCAGTCGCGCTGTGTCGCATTAACGGATGCAGTATAAAGGCGAATACTAGATGCAAATAGATCGAAGTTGCGCAGCCTGAATAGAGAGAGGAACTCTAATGTTTATTAAATAATAATTTCACACACTCGCGCCGCGGAACATAACGTAATTTTCTCGGGTTTACTTTCAAAATCTATTAGAATAGCTAATTGTCGAATTTCACATGTATCTCTTTATACTAATTAAGCTTCTATTTGAAATAAATAAACATGTTATATTCGAGCGTACAATATTAAAGACAGATATATATTAATTAAAAATAGATTAATATAACCAGACTGAAATATATTGCAATATTAACGATAACTTCAAGCATATTAAGTATGTAATAATTTTTATGATTGTTAAGTTAAGAGAGGCAATATAATGAAAATGTAATAAAGTCTGATAATAAAGGAAAAGCACGCCATTTTTATGGAAAAAAATGCGAAGAAGCCGGTTGATAGCGCACTGTAAAAGTCATAACTTCCATTTGTAAAATTTTTAATAAAACAGCAAACACGATGGAAAGAACTTGTGCTAAATGGACCTCGTTAAATGAATCATATGCCATTGCCGACCATTTTGTGCGATATATTAACTATCCTCAGCGGAAAGAGTTTGGTACAATCTGCGAAACGTAGTTTTGTAATATTTATCTTCTTAATCTCTAGCAGTCATTTTATCGCGCATTTGCAACAACAAATTCTCGCATTTACTCTCGTCCATGATTGACAACGTCACGATTGAATCCATATTTTGTTATATCGCTTTTTTATATTTCCAAGCATTATGTGATGCACTGAATACAAATATTGAATTGTTTAGCTGCTATTCACTTGATTGAATGTTTATCAGATTACCTCAGTTCAGGGATGGAGTGAATGAGAATTTTTAGTTTATCAATTTCTCTCGCTCGGGTCAATTCTCATCTGTTTTTGCTTCACTTGTCTTCTTTCGTCTGAACTCTGACAATCCAATTAAGAGCAAAAGTTGATACATGTGAGAAAAATGTGGATTTGCTTATCGATTGCGATGTGAACTAATAGAAGACTCATATACGGGGAACGCAGTAATCTCGTGTTTGACATCTTTGGACGTATCGAACGCAGATTTTAGTCGCACTTTCGCAACACGCCGGACCAGGTTTCACCGTATAATGGACGGTAGGTGAAACGTAGGGGACAGTTACAAACACAAACGAAGTTTTGTTCGCCGTAATGCCGGCTCATGGAGACCATAGTCGGCCGGTAGTAGCTCCGGAGGCCGGGCTAATCCCACGTCCGCTGCATTCTGCAGTTTTGAAACTTTCCACCGTAACTGCAGTGCCGTAGTTTAAGCGTAGCGACGTCGCACGCGCGCGGCAAGGTATATAGTGGCCGGGCTGACATACTCCCGCGGATTCGAAAATTTATCATGCCCCACGTACATATATGCGGACATTGTCATCCGGCGGTGCTATTGCCAGTTGATATTCCCGCTATCGATTTTTCGCGGTGACGTCGCGCAGACATTTTATACAACGGCGAAAAAAGATATCGGAAAGCGGCATTTTATTACCATCCCGCGCGAATGGTCGGTAGTGTTTATGCATTATTTTACATGAATATCTCTCGTCTCTCCGACATTTCCGATTCGCGGATGTCGAAACGAGAGTAGACGGAATTTCCGTGTCTACATCGAATCAAAATGCCAATAAGACGTTTTGAGTGATACTTCATTTTTATATGCTTCTACCGACATTTGTCTCGTAACGACAAAACGAAGGAAAAACGATCGTGCCGAATGTCATATTAGCTAACAGATACTCCACATTATTGTATTATAACTCGAACATATCGTTTTATTCATGACCATGAAAATAGCTGCTAACTTACGGAGAAAAAGAAACCGGAAAAGAGAGGCAACGCGAGAGTACTCGCTACGATTGTAAATTGCTTCTCGTGTGTACCCAGCGGAATACGAAGTCGCATGTTTGTGGCGACCGGCGTTTCCAAGGATTTCGTTGGAGAATTTGCACATCTCTGCGATAGTGCTGTTAGCGGCGGACGTGATTGTTGAAGACGAAATTCTTAGGCACGCCAGAATAAAACCATCGAGAATCTTTGACTGCAAATGGAAATGCAAATAACTGTAAAACTAACTGTTCAATGATGTGATTTGCTAAGGCTGAATCCTCGCAAGAATAATCTATTATTATGTCACCGTCTTCCATTCGAAGTTTTCATTTTAACGCGCGACGTTAACGAAATGAAGATTGATATTGAATTTTGTTCAATGCCATCGTGAATTGTTTCCAGGACAATGCACCACGGCGTTGGGCATGGAGAGCGGAGAAATCCCCGATGAAGACATCTCGGCGAGTTCTATGTACGATCCCAGTCTCGGACCGAAACATGCCAGGTAAGAGAACAATCGTATCACGAAACTACCGTCAAGTGGGTCGACTGTTTTGGTATCTCGGGGAAACGAATATCCGGCTTTCATAATCATCGAGTCTGTTTATCGTCATAGCGGTTTTCTATTATCCTCTTATCAAACTTTCTCGATAGAAAATTCGAATTGTCCTCATTTTTTACAACAATTGCAAATTCTATTATCGAAATTTCTAATTTTGTATCCCTGCTTTTTTCATACAATTTTATTTTATCGTACCTTTTTATTTTTTCATGTTCACTGCAAATCCAAGCGTGTTATTTTAGCTGAAGCTCCTTCTTACACATTTCCTGCCGTTTTAAATCATGTCATTTAACACACTTGAACGTATTAATTTTTAATTTAATACGATTAAACGTGTTAAATGACGTAATCTAAAATAGTAAGAAACATGTAAAAAGAACGTCAATCAAATGTGTCATTTTCAGATGTTTATGCGTGTAAAATGACACGCTTGGATTTGCAGTGTTATAACTGTTATCAAAAGTGTGTGACTGGATATATTTCTATTAAATTTGGAATGTATATTTGAGGCGGTTTGTTTAAAAATGTAAGATACATAAATTTATACATGTAATTAAAAAGTGAAATAATCTTTCTCTCTTACACTTTTTAATTAATTAAAAAATTATTGTTTACCTCGAAACAGATTTTAACATGAAATATAACGCAGCGTATATATATATATATACATCATGCGTCTCACGTTATGTTAGAATTAAATTAGGTAATTGCCATTCGCATCACACTGTATTATCGAAATTCTTTTAACCTCGCAATGTAAATCGCGTGACACGAAAGAATGTCTCTCGCGCAATGGCATTAGCGAACCTGCTACATGGTTCACTTTATTTCTTATTACAACACCGAGATTAAAATCACTAGCTAGTACGGCGTTTGCGTTCCGCGCCTTAGGTGTATTAAAATTTTAAATAACATGCGGCCTCAAAAGCACGGTTGTAAAACTTTGTTATCAGGAAACGAATGGTGATTATGGGGGAATAAAGGAGTGGAAATCTTTTGATTTGTTCGCGCAGTAAATGGAAAATTAATTTGATGAGAAGAATTATCATTAATCCTCTCGCTCACGATGGCGACTTTTTAACCGCGTTTATCTACTCATAGTAGTTATGATTAAAATTGTTCGTACCACTAACTAAAACATGGAATTTTTATATTCATATTTCTTGAGAAATATGAAAAGTAACGTCGCAAAACAAACGGGATAATTATAAATATTCTAGTCGGTCCATAATAATCTATGGGCGATCAGTAACGAAGCCGAAAAAACTAAGATCGATCGCTTCGATGAAATTGGAGGATTATCATCCGCGATTAGTGCATATAGTCTCTTCGCACTCCCATCATTAATAACGAGTTTCCCATCCAGAACACGTAGACCGCAGAAGCGAGCTGTGTGTCGAACGGATCGATCTCGTCAACGATACGCGACAATTTACGGTAGGCTCTTTGCGCCCACCGAAAACCATGACACGATCTCCGATAATAACCGGTTTCGTGTTTCGATACCCTTGTTAGGGTGCCACCAAAAACAACGTCGATGATTTAAAAAAAGGAGCAAGATACTTTTTGGAAGACCGTCGCGGTGAGATCGTTCGTCTATCGTAGGCCACGCTTGGCAATTAAAAAATTTTAATTAAATCGCCGTACGCGCGACCGATCAGCCGTGACGTTTTAATTAACGATCTACTCCGTAAATCAAAAAGCGGCCTACGCGGCTGCATATTTCGAGGTAGATAGCCCTTGCTGGAGAGTTACGTCCTTCGAGCAAGTCGTTACCGGAGAGTTTCGGGATACACGGTCGCACACAAGTCCGGCGCGATGTAACGTGGGGTAGGGTAGTAGCGGCCGAAAGGGGGTCGACGGCGACGACGGTGGTAGAAGGGGGTGCGCTCGACCCCTACAAATTACCTCCAATTTCGTGTAAATTCCTCGTGCCTGCGTCAGCATAATACCTGTATTAGAACGCCTGGCTCCGGCTCTTAGGTGGCAATAAATCTGTATTAGAGCAAGGCGCCGCTCCCACTCGCAAAAGGGGTACGACACCCGGGACCGGTTAATTTTTCAGGGCTGTGATTCGTCCGCCATGTTGTCTGCAATGTTGCCCACCATGTTCCAATGATTATCAAATATCTGTTTTTTATTCTTTTTTTGTTAATTTGGATTATGAACTCGTCTACACGCTTCTTTTATCACTTCTATTTCTCTTATATTACTCGACATAAACTGCTAATTTTTATAAATAGATTTATACAAATATATCAATTAATTCATATAAATAGATTGTGATAGAAGACGATATATACGTATAAATTATTACATGATATTATTACATGATATTATACATGGATTTATTATTTTGTTGAAATATATATGAATTTTTTATTATATTCCTTGATTTTTACGCGTTGCATGAAATATTTTGTGCACCTGTTACGGGACATTATATAAAAATGGTTTGCCTGAGAAAAGATCCTAATACGATTAGAGAGTTAACATCGCGAGGACGGCAAACTTATCGGCCGTAACTATCAATTGCGATTGTATAATTGGAGGATTCCCGGTTCTCGTTGGTAATCACTTTGGAAGCTCTCATCGCGATAAAATCTTTTCGGTGTCACGAAGCGTGAGGGTGTTCGAGCGAAGACACTCGCGGTGTTTCACGAGCATCCAGTCTTGAATCTAGTTTCAGCCGCTGGTAGTTCAGTAACTGATGCTTATCGCGATACACGTGTTATCGCGCCGGGATCCGCGATAACGCGAAATGCATCACGTCAACGCACGATTATAATTATAGATGAAAGATAGATTTCCATTATGTGGTCGGGGCCGCCCTGGCGGGGCAAAGGACTCGGGATAAGATATTGCCGTGCGCTACTCCGCGGAATATGATACAACGTTATACACGTAGCGTTAAAGTACTGCATTTCAAAGTACACGTAGTCGGGTTCTCGGCGTAACGAAATTGCATCGTATATTTTATTAGAGAGGATTTGCGACAACGCAACCCCGCGACATTTTAGGGTCATTGTTATCCATTCCCGCCGGATAGATAAGTAGGATATACGTAGTAAATAAATGTGGAAACGCGTAATTATGTCTATTATCCGTAATGCTTTTCACGAGTCAATTAGTTCTGCACGATGTTTCGTTCGTTCGTAAATACGCTCGGTTAAAGGCTAATCTACAATGTGCTCTTTGCTTCCTGTTTCTTGCTCTTTGCCTTTCCACGCATTGTTTTACCGACAATCGTGTTTCTTGTCTCTTCCGAAGTTCGTCAACTTTTATCTTGGATGACAGAACGAACAAACATCGCATTACGCGACATAACCAAAAATTGACAAAAGGCAAAAAGCAAGAAACAGGAAGCAAAGAGCACATTGTAGATTAGCCTTTAACAACACGTAAAGCATTCCGCTTTACTTTACAATTCTGCATTCTTATATTAAGTTGGAGTGCTGAGGCTTATCACATTAAGTTACATTCTTTTAATATACGTTTTGCGCAGTCATGATGTGCACGTGGCAACGTCCGCGTAAATAACGACTCGAGGACAGACAATGGAGGAGCAGGCAGCGTACAAAATACAAAAGGACGAAGGAAGTCGGGACGGCGCGAGAAAGCGCGTCCACGCACAAAGAGACACGATCGATAAAGGCCCGGACAGAAAAGTGGATGGGCATGCCGGTACGTGCAACGAAAAAGTTTTTCGTTTTCGTATATGTGGTGCTCTGGTGGCCATTCGTATCGCTTTAGAGTTGGCACGAAAAGGTGTATGAGGTGGCAGCTCGATGTAAGAGACGTTGGGAGAACGTGGAACGGGACGAGGGAGGACGAGAGCGAGACGGGGAAAAAACGGGCGCGAGGAAGGGAGTGCGAAGACCCCAGGCGTGACAAGCCGAAATCTTCGACGCGCGAAGGAGCAATAGGGGTTGAGGGTGAGGGATCGCAGGGGTAAGGGGAGGCAGCAAAATCACGCGGACATAAACTGTCCTACGCCGTTACGTGTGCTTTCAGCAGCCGAAGCCGAGGAAAAATGGTGGGCCATATTCTCCTAGCCTTCGAGCCTGGCTATCTTCCACTTTGTTACGATTCGAAAACCCCGTGCCTCCGGTAGCTCTCTCGTTTCGGTGATTTATGTAACACCGCCTCCTCCCCTGGTATCTCGCCCGTTTTTTCTCGCGTTTGTATCGCTCGAGCAACTACGCCCCCGCCGCCGTCGCTGCCGTCGTCGTCGTCGTCGTCGTCGTCGTCGTCGTCGTCTGATGGAACAGGCACTTGGCTGCATCGTATCGCACCACCGGAAATGCGCCGCGCATTTCGTGGCTTAGGCCTCGCGTTCGCGTGACGATGTGCTTTCGTGGTATAAATCTTCGGGAGGTTTCGAGAATACCCGCCTTGAGCAGCAACCGTCTTATAGTGCTGATATCCAGTTCCGGTCATCTGTTCTTCTGCGATCCGGGCCAATGGAACAATGGAATTCTTTTGATAAACGAAACAAGCATTTCGCGCGATACACTGTATTTATGTACAACACGCGTAAAACAGGCTCCTTGGCATGAAAATGTATGCATGCCGCGGATGAGTCCTGAGGGATAATTCAAAAGTCGATGCGATCGTAAGCATGTTAAAAAACAGATGCTGCTCGTCTACCATGAAATTAAGTGATCAACGATATTCGATAAAAACGATTTTTGATATAAGCATACACATGTACATTTATATTATATCTATATTCAAATGGGATAATTAATAATGCGTTATTTTTTCTGCACATAACACCAAAAGGGTTGGAAAGTAACGCGTTACTTGTAACGCCGTTACCGTTACAGTTACTTTTTTTGGTAACGGACTGGTAACGGTGTTACTTTTTTTTGTAACTGTAACGGTAACGTAATTACATTTTTTTAGTAACGCTAACGAATTTAATAGTTACTTTTATCGTTACTTTAGTAATCCTACATAATCCTTGTAGTTTCATACATATTAAGAACAATTTTAAGTTTAAAATTATCGTATTAAAATTTTTAAAGTTGAAAGTACAAAAGAAATATAAAGGCTTTATGTATAAAACGACACTACGCTTGATGTGTCACTTTTGGTGTTCTTTATGATGTGGAATAGTTGCAATCTCAGTTTTAACCAAATATGTACACCGTGTAATCACACTCCACCTTATATTATGTACGAATTGTTATATCTAGACACGCAGGACATGTAAGATCTTCTTTATTTAATTTTTTCTTTTTCGATTTATATTAACTTACAATTTTACAAGTTTTATCCTTGTTCTTTTACATTTTATATTGTGAATGTTCTGGTTATTAACTTTATCAACCTTAATTCATTTATTTTACATAATTAATTTAGCTTATTTAAAGTATCTCTGTGTTTTAATTTTTCATATATAAAAATATTTCAGCTTTCAATCTATGATTTTATCGGAATAATTTCATGACGAAATACATGTCCTGTTTAGATCTATCGACGACTCTCTTTTGGATGATTTAGGTATTGCTCTCTTTTATTATTTTACTTTGTCTTTATTTATTCCCCCCTTTTTCTTTTTAATAATTCTGTGTAATGTATTATTTATTGTAGACTTCGCTTGAAAAAGACCCGAACCAAGGGTCGAAACGTCGTGAATCTTTGTTCACTTTATTTGCCAGATAGTCGAATTAATAAAGTACAATTTTTGTCTATATTTACTGGCAGACTAAACTATTAATCTTTGGCTTTATGTATAAATTTAATAAAAATCAAAATTTTTTAAATTGCATTTTGAGCGTTATAAAATCCTTCTCCTAAAATTTTTTATGATTTTTTGAATTTAAATTAAAAAATTGTATTGGTTTTATTAATATTTTAACAAAGAATATTACAAAAGTAAATTTTTTATTTAGTTTGTTTATTTAGTCTTGTTTTAGCATAAAAAAGTAGCGAATCGTTACTTTTTAAGTAACGGTAACGGTTATAACGAGTTATTTTTGAGAATCAGTAACTAGTAACGGTAACTAGTTATTTTTAAAAAGTAACTTTCCCTGCATAACACAATATCTATTACTTTGGAAACTGCATTTTTTACTCTGGACATGATGTTTATCGTCGAAACTTTTAACAAGTATTGATTTTTAAATTGTGTTTTTTAAATTCAAGAAGTTTTTTCTCTCGTACCACTTCTGTTAGGAAGTGGATCTTTTCATTGATGTAACACTCATTTCTTAACGATATAAATATTTCCTTCGCATAGGATAATTTGGTTTAAAGCGAATGAAATAAAGAGAAAAGACACAAACTACCCCTCGCAATAGAAGCGATAACAATTTTTCACAGAAAACTTCTATCTTCGCTGCATTAACATAGTCGTTAAAATACAACTAGGTCACTACGAAGATTATGTCTTATTAATTCATCTGTTTGTGGTGAAGGTGCTATATTTCAATCTTCTTTCGTAGCGGAGCACATTATGCCGCGCAACTCCGAAGGCTCGCATTTTAAGCGACCCTGGCACGAACGCACGCCTCTCCGCGAAAAAGTTATTCGTTAATGCAAGAATTCTTCCGCCGACTTCTCTCCAGGACGCTTTTGATGATCGCGCGAAAATATCTTGCATCTCGCGTCTTTTAAAATATCAGGCGCGGGAGGCGGTATCGCGATATCGAATTCCCATGGAGAAGTTCGGCAGTCGATCTGCCTCAGAGAGATATTATTCTGTCGTATGCGAATCGGGGAGAACGTGGCGATAACGAAAATCTATTTCGCCGCTTCCGCGTTCCGTGTCGAGCGTGTGAACGTTGCTCCCTATATTTAGCTGCACACACGAACGCGCCGCATGCATGAACACCCTCACCGTTGCACGTAATACACATATATCCACGCGATGTGGATATATATGCATTTATGTGCATACGATACCTCAGTATGCGTGCCTGTACACGGGCGCGATTTTCAGTCCCGATTCATCGAATATCAGCGACGTTGACATATCGGGGCTTCCTATCTCTCTCTATTCCTCATACTGTCAGGAAATCGTGAGCAACCGAAACGAATTCTCCGTTAACGATCGCGGAGATTCGCCCATGAAATCGTCATTGACGGCGGGCGTGACTCACTTTTCAAATTTCACGGGCGCGCTTGGTTCGACAAGTATATTCAAATTTTCCCATCAACTTTCTCGAATATCGGCACATAAATGCACATTTTCCGATTGCTCGCTACGTGTAACACGCTTATTTATTTCTCTCTAAGGGAAAGATAGTTAAAAGATCGTGCGCGAAATACTCGTGGATTCGACGAAGCAGTTCGTACTTTTTATTATTGTGTCAGAAAATTTATATTTTCACGTTCGACACTTTTAATATTATTTAATATTAGAAAATTTAACTACACGTGTGTCACTAAACCGGAGGTCTCTCTAGCAATAATACGGTGCTAAGAAACCCTTACTGTTGAATATCCTTACTGATAGATGCAGTTCGTATATCCTGCGAAACTTTCTTCTTCAAAACAAGACTTAGGCTTTGCAGACAAGTACCACAAACTTGATACTGTATTATACGTTGAAAGTGTATCACATCTGTTGTCCCGTGGAAAATGGACGTATGACATGACGACAGAAAAGACTTCTCAGAAAGCATACCTTTCAAGCATATTTAATTGGTACGATATGACGTTATAATTGCAAATAGATTGAGTCGCACAATGTTTTTCGAAAATGTAATTTTTACTCTCCTGGGGCATATATTTCAATATCGCGAGAAAATGTATTTTTATGTTTTCCGATAATAATTATTAGCAGGTATTGATCAGACGTACACACACGACGACATTAAACAGTGCTGGTGAAAATATAAAAATATATAGGTACCTTTATTCGTTAGCGACGGACTCGATTTTTCATATCTGTACATCGAGCGGTCGCTGCTGTTAGAGGAACTTTTCAGTTCTCGTTGTTCCGAAAAATCACGAAACTCTCTCTCTAACGACCGCCGAGCGCCGCGCTGGATATCGATACATTCACTACATGACTCGAAGTTTTAGATTCGTTGACAACGCCGAATTCTGTCAGTGTAGCGCAACGAAAAAACGTTGGGTCGCTTAACATGACCCGCGAGACAAATATTCGCCCGAGATAGTTTCCGGTCGAGTCGACGGCGAATTGTGCGGGCTGTCGGCGCTGAAATATGATCGCCCAGACAATTTTCATCGCCATTCTGGACGATGCCGTACAGGTTTTGTAGAAAACTTTCTAAATTGTTGCGGATATTAATGTTCCCTTGTTCTCCGTCGCGATAGAATCGTCGGAGGATTGATCAAATTGTTATTATTTATTCGGCGCACGTGCTATATGAAACTTGAATCATTCGCGGCCGAGATTCGCAGTCATGATAGAAAATTTCCAATATTAAACGAGAAAAAAGTCAAGACAATCTTCAACTTTATTCGGTTATACGTAGAAATCATATACAGAAATATGCTAAAGTAGAAATACACACCGACACCGTTCTATTCTCTATGATAATCCTCATCTCGTGTGTGGAGAATGTTGCGAAATATATGACTGCGCTCCAGTGGTCGAAACATTTTAATTATCTCAAGAGAAATTCAAATGTTGATACCGCCATATAATTTATACGACCCCCTCATGGCCCATCTTTACGTCCGAGCCGCGTATAATAATTCAACTGAAACGGGTATATTAGCACGGAATACACGACAATGAAACACATCGTCTTACATCATTTTGACCGTAAAGAGAAATATACGAGGCACATTATGGACCCGGCTTTAAAGGAGAGTGATCAAGCGCCGTCGAAGCGTCGAAAATGGGATTGTGCCATTTGCAGATTGAGTTTGACTCCTCGAAGGCGTCCCGTGGGATCGACCCGGATGTGTCCTGACTCTCCTGCCCATTTACTCGCATTAAGCAAGGGCGACGAGATAAGGTGATGCGGTATTATAAATGTATATGCCGGTACCGCTTTATCTTGTCAGTTATCGCTCTTTATGCCAGACTATGAAAAAGGATTCTCGATCGGCGTCGTTGCAGCTAACATACATACAGTAGCTATTGTAAAAGACAAAAAAGAAGAAAAAATCTTAAATTAATGGAAGATCATAGTAAAAATAGAGATCATGAGAGAAGATAGGAGCTGCAATGTATTTTATAACGGAATGCCATTAAATTTGGATGATGACTTTATAAACGTCGTTAACACTTATTGAATGTTTTTTCATTGTTAGGCGGCGGGTGTTTTATATCGAAGCATCGAAATAATTTAAATTTGAATTATAAACGCGGGACAGTTGACATATCGCATTAGTTTTAATATAATATTACATTGTTGTTGGAAAAAACAAACGTCGGAAAAGTTCTCCGGACGGATGGCGCACAAAGCAGCCGCGTTGGAATGTTAATTTAGATTATTTTAATAAAAAAAATACAAAGTATCTTAATTTAACCGTTTTAATTGGAAAATTTTAATGAAGCTTATAGTTTAAAGAAATCCAGAATAGATTGAGGTAATTGAAATCAAGGAAGCCTTTTAAATAATATAATTTTGCCTCGGAATTATATTCGCTTTTTAATTAAATTATACACAACGAGATATTATTGATTATGGAATCAATTGTAGAATCAATACAGACACATTTTTAAGATTAAATCGCAAATTAAATTATGCGGCAACTTTGGAAGTATTTAAAACTATTTTAATCGTACGTTTCCTTGCAGAAAAAATTTGCTTCTTAAAATTAGCTTCTTACTATTTTACATTTTCCAATAGCAAAATATTGATTAGTGAAATAGCGTCAACTTTGTTTTTACTACTGTTCGTAAAATCGCGATTAGCCAGCTAACACACGTCTAATTCCGCGCAAACTTAGAGATCCGCTTGCGAGCAGCATATCGCCCATAAAATTCCTCGGCGCGTTTATCATGAGCTTTCGCGTTCGAGATTGGTGATCTTCCCCGGCACGGAATAATAACACAGCGCGATTCGCGCACCACTCTCGAACGTTACTGTGATTCGAGAACGTTTTAATATCGATGGCTCGACATTCCTGGCTCGTATGGTACCATCTCGCCCCTATCCATCCCCCGTTCTTTCCACGATGGTGCTGTCCGTTCGCTTCGATCGCGGCGCGTATACGAAAAAAGGAAAAAGCTTGCGCTCGCTCGCGTAAAATCGGACAGGCCAGCTGGAATTTTCACGGATCATTTGGCTGATGGCATATTCGGCAACGGCATTCCCGGCATATTCGATAACAATGCCCGCAAGCTCGGAAGATAGGAGGAACGACGCCTGTGTGTGTGTGTGTGTGTGTGTGTGTGTGTGTATGGACGCGCGAATACACGAATATGCGTCGTTCTTTCTCACTTCGGCACGCTATAACCCGCGCTGGTAGAGCGTGTCTATGTGCACTCACTGCAGATGCAGTCCATGATAGTCTTACACGTTATCTGTAAAGCTCGATCAAGCGAACGAACCGTGAGGACCAGGTCTCCTGTGAACCTGTTCCGGCGACGGCGCATAAGGTCAGAGTTCGATCTGCAAGAATCCTTTCACGCGAAGGCGACATTTAACTGATAAATTTACTTTATCTTAACCTGCGTAACGAGAGACAGATAACAATTGTATGGCGCGATATAAGGAGGAGCGTGAAAATTTAATTATTCTAAGTGTGGAGAGTATGTATGAATTTTCAGAACGCACACAAGCGCGAGTATAATACGTAAACTTTCATGTCTCGCGCAATGTAGGGCGATTAAATAAGAAGAGTAAGAGGCTACGGTTATTTTTTACTACGTTTACTTAAGGCTAATCTACAATGTGCTCTTTGCTTCCTGTTTCTTGCTCTTTGCATTTTGCCTCTTTGCTTTTCCACGCATTGTTTTACCGACAATCGTGTTTCTTGTCTCTTCCGAAGTTCGTCAACTTTTATCTTGGATGACAGAACGAACAAACATCGCATTACGCGACATAATCAAAAATTGACAAAAGGCAAAAAGCAAGAAATAGGAAGCAAAGAGCAAATTGTAGATTATCCTTAAAACTACATATTGAATGATAATACAAATGCTAATTTGAAGATGGGTATCTCTCGCTATATTGTTATCACGCTGTGAAGCTGTTTCACTCTAGAACCATGCTGTTATCACACTTTGAAGCTATTTTCCTGGGAACAAAGAGGCATATAACGAAAATGGAAAAAAAAACCATATATCTTTCAGTGAGCATCTTCTCGTATCTCCTAATCTTTTGTTTCTGGAAGCGTGCCTATCGTCACCTACCAGTGACATATTTTCGAGCCGGGTTTCTGTAGTCGGTTCGTGTAGAAGCATTTGTTTCCAGAATAGCCCGCGTCGCTCGCATAGCGGGTGTTTTTGTCTTTCGCCGGGTGACGTAATCGTCGCTCATTTCGCGTCTAATTAGCATGGGGATTAGCCTCGAAACGGTCGTAAAATGTCGCGCAATGCGTGCGGCTGCCTGTACCATTTTATTCGTTTCGCGTTTCTCTTCACGGTCTCCCGAAAGTGTAATAACGGTTAACATCGAAATCGCCATATCACGGGAAAATTTAATTAGTTTTTACCAGCTATTCTCTCGAGGTGAGACGGAAGGGGGCTCGAACTAAAGCTGGGCACGCTGGAAGATAATAGAAGAAAGCAAGCGGGCTCGTGCGCGTGGCCTGAATATAAATATGTCTTAAAGAAGAGATAGAGGCTGATCGGCGCAACGTTTTGTTGCGGCTGGAAGATTCAAGTTTTCCAAGTGAAATCGGACGTAGGATACAATATGTATACGTACGCGGACGTGCTCGAAATAACGATCGGCTTCATCATCGCGAAAAATTATGAATGAGAACGCGTACAAAGGGATGCGTAAATTACAAAATGGTTTTATTGATCGTAAGTAATTCAGCTCTGTAATATCTTTTGTGATCCAATATTTACTGTGCACACATTATATCACATTTGCAAACGTACGCGGTATATTTCTTCGCGATTAATAACTGGGAATCGCTCATTTTACGTAAATTTTCTGTATTTATCGTGATAAAACAATAACCTTAATTGAATGGATTACGGTTCGGACGTTTTACAGAATTACGGAAGATATTTCGCAAGAAGCGCTTTAAATCCACAAAAACGAGGGGGAGAGAACGGGAGAGAGCTCGACGCATCAATTTGTTAATAGCTATGGGAATTTCGCGTAAAAGGCAACGAGAAATTCTATGGTCGGCCAAGCCAAGCGATGTATCCGCTGGTATTTTAGCCGAATGAGAGAGAGAAACAATGGACGCATATCTACATGACGTTGCAAGATATTGTCATGCGAAAATTATTGCGGGTTAACGGAGGGGTGCCGGCCTCCCGTTTCTCCCACCCGCTTTGGAGTCTTGTTTCTCCTTCCCGTTCGCCGTGGCCCACTTCCAAATAACAAACACGCTGCGCGCGGAGCAGCGTGGATGGTAGCTGCGGCGTGTGGCGGTAACGATCGCGGGTCATTAGCAATGCTAATGCACCTTTCGACTGATGAGGCGGCGTAATGCTTCTGGTCGGCCCGTGGGCCGAGCTCTCTTACCCCTCGTACATTTCTCGAGAAGACTACTTTAGAGTACCTACGCTATAGGATGGCTGGTCGGTTGGCTGCCGTAAATTGTACCGAGGAGACTATTGGCTTCCTATTAAGATTGCATTCTCCATCTTTTTTGGAAAAAACCGCTCAACGGTGTATTCCATCGTATCCGTTTTTTTCAATTAAATCCCTCAAAAAATTTATAATGAAAATATTTATAGTGAAGATTTAATATTATTAATGATTCCATATTATCATATTTTATTTCATTTTATTTCATTTTACATCCAGCTTATCTGTACAAATATAACATGTCTGGTGTTATATTTATAATATTGAGTATCGTGTTATTTATTACACGGAATATGTATTTTTTTAAAGTCACTTTTAAACGCCACATTTAAACGTTAAATTTCATTAGTTTGAACTATAGCTGATATTACTCTATCATACTTCTAATTTTTCTTTTCAAATTATCTCTCAACGTTACAATAAACTATTTTAAATAAAGATGATGTTTAATGATAGACCGATTGATGTTAATTATTGAGACAATAGATTGTACAATGAATTGCAATCACAAAATTTTTTAATATTCCTAGCACTTGTTACGATCGACGTTCACAAAAATCTATAGAAGTTTTCGGATTAAGTACTTTCTAAGCATCTCCGAACGTACGTTTACGTTTCTTCGTTTAACAATGAGGTAGCCCTACATTTCTACGCCATGAATCCTTTAGGTTCGAACAAGGCACGTAAGGGAATTTTTACGACTCCCAGTACGCCGCTTTCTTTTATTTTTACGTTCAACTTACGGAGCATCTGGAAACGTTGATGGCGCAATTAACGGGCGGAAGTGCTACAACACGGTCAATATTGCCATCAGAAGTCGCTTCTCGAAATAACGAAATTAATGAAAACTTATTATAGAATCTCTGAAATAATTTATATTCTTTTGAAATTCTCCAATAAAGCAGGATTCGATAAATTTTCTGTTTTTATTGTAGATATTAATAATAACAAAATATTACAATAATAAAATATAATGTCTAAATTAGCGAAATTCAGCTTATTTTATCTCAGAAATTGAATTACATTCGATTTGGATTTTATCATGAATTGAAATAAATAGAAAATGCCAACCAGAAATAAACGTGAAAAGAGGAGAAAGCGTTATTATCGATGTGTAACCGGGCAGATAAATAGAAATTTCGATAAATCAGCCGTGATTCACAGCAAAGGAATTACGCATTATATCATAAAATAATCTGCTCTATTTAAATGTATGGTCACATGCATTTATGGCAATCATGGCTGTTACGGAAATTCCGAAATTCTATGTCTCTTCTACCTTGATCACAATCTCGTTGACAATCGTGGACGGACATCAAATAAATAGCGTTCTTAAGCTATCGTGAAATTGGTTACGAGAACAAGCAGCGGTGACTTTATTTGAACGAAACCCCGTGTTCGTCGAGCCGCGTAACTACGGATAGCGACGGATTGCTACGCAAGGTTACGGAGGGCCTTACTGAAGCCAGGACATTGTTAACAGTATTGCTGCCTAATTAACCGCAAACGCTTTCAGCGGATTTCGCCTGGTCTATTGTTTACATGCGGGCATGCCGCCTATATGTATAGCAGTCCTCCATGACTGAACCAGCTGAAATATTTCCATGGAGATTCTCTCTCCCTTTGTGACACAGCCGTGCATGTAGATATATGTATTTCAATGGATTTCCGGGCGTGTGCTTGTGACACGGAGTGTCGGAAATAACACCTGATAATAACGTGATCGTGTTCCCTTATAAACTTCGTCATTGTACTCGCGCGGAGTTTCGTTTTAAGATTTAATTAGCGAGCCGATATGCCTTGCGAAATTCTTGACGAAAGATATATTTCCGGAATTTAATTTAGCGGGTTCGTTGTCAGAGCAACTAGCTTTGAAAATTCAGAGAATTGGGAGTTAAGGCGCTGGCAGAATACGCCTTGCGTGCATCCGACAATTTCTGCGTATTTCATGGGTTATGTTGCAAATGTTTAATAATCGAAACCACTTTCCACGTTTATTTTCTTTGTTCGATTTTAGTATACGAAGAAAAGTTATCACTCGTATAGAGAATATATTGTAGAGTACGCATGATACGCACTATACTACACGTGTAGAAGAAACAAAAGTCTCAAGATATAATTTAATTTGCGAAAATATATCCGAAAAAAATTAATTATTGATTTGTAGAATAGCCACTTTCAGCATTAGGTATAGCATAACGTTTTTATTGAAAACGAAAATTAATGTGAAGTTATAACTATAGATTCCCTATCGTAATTATTAATGCTTTATCTTTTCTTAAATTTATACATAAATCTTTTATGATTACAATTTCTCTTCCCAGAATCTATTAACCACGAGCCTCTCCCTCCTTCTTGCAAGCTCCAAGAACCCTGAAAAAATTACTTCCATTTTCTTCTGTCCACAAAAAGCTGCTATCGCGATAAAAGCTTCACTGCAAAATAAGTTATTCATAATCAATACCGCGTGAACCTCGACGAGGTAGCATGCTCAGATTCAAAGATCGCCCGTAAATCAATCGCCGCGTCATTAATTTACACGCGGGCGGCCGTTGATCTTGAAAGGGTACCAGGACGGGAAACTCATTAATTACATCATCCACATAATAAATCCACGATAATCAAGATGTATATCTATATATCTTCTATCCGAATATCACTTTTACTGCCTTCTTCTCGATGCGTGCGTGGCAGCCGGCACGACTCGCGCGGCTAGAAAAGCATAACGGGAACGTGCCCATGCGTTTGTCACGCAAACATATATACGTCGCGTCTGCTACGTGTACGTTCCTCGCGTGTCTTCACGCGACGTACTTCCCTCAAGAGCGTTCGTAATAACTCCTGATATAATTCCTCGGTTTCTCAGGCTACGACAAGACAAGGGTGGCGGCGCTTGGTGCCCGAGAAATATGGTAACCAAGGAAGGCAAGGAATACCTAGAGGTGAATCTGCACACCCCACGTTTACTGACGTCCACCAAGACGCAGGGCAGATTCGGCAACGGCAACGGGGTCGAGTACACTGAGGAGTACTTTGTCGAGTATTGGCGGCCAGGGTTCAACAAGTGGGTGCGATGGAGGAATCGACGTGGCATAGAGGTAGGTACCATCTGGTTAGGTCATCGATCGAATCGTTCCCGAGATTTCTTTTCCGTGAACCGTAAGCCCGAATTGACTGCACGTCTGTAGATATTAGGCGATTGCCCAAATTACCTCATCGAGGTAATTTATACCGCGAATAGTGAGGAAAATACATACTTTTTGTCGGACAGCTAACAATGAATTTATCAACGAAAAAAATTACTAAATTATTTGTACGTTTTTTATTAACATTTGTATATATAATAATATTACGCTAACTTTAAATTTGTATAAACACTTGATTATTATATCTATACTTTACGTTACTACAAAAATGTATATATTTTTATTAATTTACATATAAAAATCTTCGAAGAAAAATTGCTCTTTCTCTTTCTCTTTTCCATTTGCATTTTCACTTTGCCGAATGATTGCATCTCCATTTTGCACAACAAGATTCGATATTGCAATTCATTTCGGCGCACGATACTGTAAAAAATCATCAGACTTTTCAATTGAATTTCATTTTAAGTTCGCTGCGGTATGCCAAAATTCGATTCTTTTCGACGCCTCGCGTGGGTTTTATGCGGTTGGAATTGAAGATGAAATATTGGAAAATCGTAGAACGAAATTTATTTTCTGCCAATAAATCTCGTCATTTCGTGTCACATTGTAAAGACGGATTGCCCGATATAGTTCAATGCTCTGTCCTAATCTTACTATATATCATTGTACTAATCTCCATTTGCTATTACGAATACATGTGACGCTCTTTTAGTTATAATAGAATATCTGCCGACTCGCTTACTTATAATTACTACGTAGCTAAATATTAATGTCCCTATTTCACTTTATATATATGCCACATATGTCAAGGGGAAATTAGCAGACTCCGTACGAAACGACTCGATTTCCTGGATTTAACTCAGGTTCCCTCTCCTGGCTTATTCAGCGTACTAAGTTACGAATTGATAAAGCTACTGCCGTTAGCTTTTAATCCGATATACTTAAGAAACGTAAAATGATTTCCATTTGCCGTACAAATATGCTATAATCATTTCATCGTACTTTGATAAGTTTTGATTATGAAATAATCTCATAAAATGATTTTCTTGGATACGCCCTGGATCTCTGTCTAAAGATTTAGATTTATTTATTAATTTAGTAATCA
Organism: Aphaenogaster ashmeadi; assembly: GCA_003063805.1. Classification (NCBI taxonomy): domain Eukaryota; kingdom Metazoa; phylum Arthropoda; class Insecta; order Hymenoptera; family Formicidae; genus Aphaenogaster; species Aphaenogaster ashmeadi. The sequence goes on from NJRQ01000149.1 coordinate 178,935, forward strand.
TAAGTGTTGACAATACATAAAATAGTGAATTTAGAATGGTTCTATTAAGCGAAAGCGCGAATTTGAAGATTCCGCTTATTTTATCAATTACACCAAGTAGAAATGCAATTGTTTAGCTCAACAGACTCCCGAAACATTCCGCATTTAATATTTTCAAAATCCTTGAGATCATCTCGGATATTCACTACATTTCTTCATAGAGAGAACTGCCTTTATCTTATTTATATTCCTTTTTATATTACATTATCTTAATCCGATTTACTAGATATAATAATTAATCGATTGAGAAATTTCAAGTAATTAAAAAATCAATAATATTAATGTCTCAGCTATTTTATAAACATAATAACGCCGAATATAAAAAAATGCATCCTAATTACTTTACTATTCTTATAACATCCGCATCATGTATAGATTATTATCGTCATTAAATCAGTAAAGTTTTCAAAAGTATTATATGTGCGGAATTGTAAGACTTGGTTCTGTGGCATCCACGGTATTAGTGTTAATTTCCTTTTATCTAGGAAACGCCGTGCACGATACGGGTATTGCATATATGAGAACCTCTGTCCCGGTTGAACGGCCATTACTGGATGCGACGTGTTAATTAACGTCTCTTTAGCATGATAATCCGTACGCGATATCCATTAGCCCGTCAAAATACATCACGGCGGTTAAGCGATTTGCTTGGCGACGAAACTACGCAGAGATTCTACGGATGTAATCTTAATTTCATGTTTTTTAAGTGTATTTAGCGTGAACAGTTTCGGTTGTGACATATCTTGCAAAAAATACATATTTTTGAAGAATTAAGGAATAATTGAGGAACACAGCTGCAACAAATGACAATTTTCATTACGCTCTATAATATATGAAGAAAAGAAAGGTACGCAAGAGGGAAACCGTTAAGAGAATATTGTCAATCACGTTAATCACGTAAATTATATAGCAAAATTTGCCAAATCGAGATATAACTGTACAGTATTATTTATAATATAAATTTTCGTACCTCTGTAAGGATTTTGGTGAAAAAAATGACTTGTGAATTAGTCACAAAGGCAGAAGAAATTTCGTATTAAATCGATCAAACGGCATAATTGAAGACGATAAATCGGTAGTTAAAGCTATTCTATCGGACATCGAGTGCTGGTGCAGCTATTATCCTACGAGCCATAAGCTGCCATTGGTAAATGGAATTTTAATGGATGCACAATAAAGCGAGTGCATTTATTCCGCTTACCGAAACGGTGCAGTAAGTCATAATCAATCGTAACGAGCGCGGTTCATTTTTCAAATACTATCGGTATATGCGCGTTCTCCACTGTGCTCACTATTACATTTTTATTCCATTATTCCGGAAAGTATACGCGCCCAAACCTATTAATAATAACGCGAGATCAATGAGTTCCGTGATCAAGCGAGAAAATGCATTGCCGTGCTACGTTCTCAGCAGTCTTCAATAAAATCCACTGTTGGCTCTTTCTTCCATCTCTGGATAATAGAATCCGAAATCTCGTTTCTAACTATGTTGATTCTCCCGTTCATGATTCTTTCATTCATAAGCATCCTTTATTTGCTTTTGCAGTAATCATCTCCTTGGATTCTCGCGCGCGCGCGCTTCATCGTCCGACGCTCTATCTTTCCGTGAACATTATTCAATGCCCGCGTTATGATATTACCACGTATAAGTGTTAAAATTCACTCGCTCACGCGAATTTATCGCGCCCCGTCGCAAATTGCCGGTCGTAATAGAAAAAAGATTACCTGAAGCGCTGGGATTTTTCAGTATTTACCTCGGCATCCGCAATATATTTCCTTCAAGAACTAATTTCGTCCGGGAGAGAGAGGCAACGGCTACGAGAGACTTATTACCTAGCTGCCTTACGGTCTCCCGATAAATAGAAAATCAAGAATCTCATCGGTAACGAACTTACTTCGATAGACTATCATAACTCACCTCCGGCTGGTACTCGTCGGAGGGTCGTCGTCTGGCCCCGCAGGAAAAGCTCCGTGACGCGGAAGTAATTTTCAACTCCGAACCGTGTCCTATCGTGGATGGCGAAGCCTCGTTATTCGACCCCGACGTCATCAGAAGGGCTCGGATATTCGCCATGGTTATCTCTCACTAATCTCTCTCTTTCTCACTTAGGCTCTCGCTCATGCACATCGTGTGCACGCGTATGCACGTATAGGCACACGTTCAACGTGCACACTTTTCCGCTCTCCCTCCAATGCGATTCATACTAGACGTTCTTCCCATTTTCACGCAGATTTGCTCAAAGCGAGAGAACAAGTCGGAGATCCGAAGGCGGAGAAGAGACAGAACGCCCAGAAGCGAAAGAGGGAACACGAACGTTTACCCTGCAGCCTCAATCTGGGCGGCATGTGATCTTTGTGCACGCGCTCCTTCCTTTTGCTCCTTACACTTTGAATACGGACGGGGAAAACGAACAGTCGAGACCTGAATGAGGAAACGAAAGGGGATGAGCGCGAACACGTGAGGGGGACGGAAGAGAAAGACGGAGAAAGAAATAGGAAGAGCGACTACGTTATCGCGCCATTGTACGTGACCCGAGCTCTCCGCAGGCATTTTTCCCTGGCAGACGTAGTCGCCGTACTCAGACGAAACACGTAAAGCGAAAGAGGGTTTTCCAGTATCCGATGAAGCGCTTGCTCGTTTTGTTACAGTGAAGATGAGGTGGAATTAATGTATGTGACAATTAGAAACCGATGAGAATGCGATTGTCACGTATGTTCTAACAAGAGAAAAGCGAATAACGGTGTATCACGTAATGGATGATACGCGCGTCTGATGTTGTATGATCTCGTTGTATGATCTTCGCAAAGATTTAAAGAACAAAATTGTATGGTTCGCGTCTACAGATAATCCGTGGCTACGTAATTATTCGTATTTGTACGCGCGAATGTAGCACGATTAACACGATGAATATTACAGAAAGTCTGGCATAGTAGCGTGATATATTTTTACGTTCGCCGAGCTGACGCGTGCAACGAACCAGTTACATTTTTACACCGAAAAAAGCGGGCGACGGTCACCGGCCGCGACGTTACTCCAATAACGAAACAAAAATATAGAGCGTGTGTGTGCCGTGCGAGAGGGAGATTATGACTCGCTTCTTATGAGGTGCACGCGAATTAAGCTGGACAGGCCGGGCTCATCTAAATTCACGAAACGCCGGAGAGTAGCCGGACCTCGAGCTGCTGGACGCAACCTGATGGAAACGGAGTGGAATACAGCAACCAACCAGCTAGCGCCTCTCCCTTTTACGTTTGGACGGCCGCTGTCGTGCCTGCGGCGGGACAATTGCCAACGGTGGACGTGTTTCATTAACGCCGACACACCGGCACGGACGAGGCTTTGTGAGAGAGGTACACCCACGGTAACTCGTATACGTCTTCCCTGTAATACGAGCAGTCCTCGCTGCGGCTCTTGAACATACCTACCTGTCGCAGCAGAGCTAAATGAATTTGTTTATTCTTTCACGCTAGAATTATATTTTTTCTCACATTTTTCCTACTTTTATATCATCCGGTTTACCTTCCATGGAAATTATATTTTTGACATTTCTTAAGATTGGAACAGCGCCAATACACTGTTTTAAATACTGTTTTTAAATTAAATCATAAAGCTTGAAATTAAACAAGCTTTTTAATTTCTAGATGGTTTTTTAAATAAAAACGGATATTAAGCTTTTTAAATTTTTAAAGCTGAAAAATAATTCTTAGAAAATAATTCTCTCTATCTTCAAGAAATAATAAACTGAAAAATTTTGTTCTAAATTTTCTACTTACTTTTACGCAAGACGAATTACATGGTTCCATTGTATTACGAATTAGGCCATGCTCTATGTCTACTCAAACCTTGCGGATTTCAGCAAAATGTTGATGACGCATACAAGAAACAAGACTCGGCAGTTTCTCTCAACAATAATATTCACAGAGATGCACTACGATAAATCCTATACACGAGATTTATTGCGTAGCAGAATTCCACACCGCATTGCTATGCGGAAATATCCCTATGTTATATATAAGTTTTAAAACGTAATACGGCCAAGATTATGGAAAACTTAATAATTTGCAATATATACAGAGTACTATAAATCCTTGAAATATGAACTAATTTATCATATTTAAACGATTAAACAAATAATATTAAGAATAAGACCGATGATATTAAACAAATATAAATATGAAAAAAAGCCAATATCGGTCGCGGCGGATCTTGGTGCCTAATAATAATTATTTTGTGAATTTTCCTACTCATGCGAACTGCGCGCCGCAAATTTGTCGGTCTTGAAACACAATCCTTACATAAAGCCAGAATTAATTTACATGTTAAATTGACAAGCAATTTAATAATTTTGATGCTAATAAGCATCTATAAGATCCCCTCTACCTCAAAAACTGTAAAGAAATTATTGCGACTGATATTGGCTTTCTTTCATATTTATATTTGTTTAAACGATTAAATTTGATAAAATGATTAAGAAATATTGCTCTTTACAGCTTTTATAAGAAATATGACAATACTTTAAATAACCATTGTGTCTTCCGCCACAATTGAATGTCGTCAATCGTTGCGCAATTGCACAGTCGACTCCTTGAGCAATTCAAGACGCAGGATATCGGAAAGTGAGCTAAGGCGCGAACACCGAAAACGTTTTTCCATTTCTCTTAGTCTGGCATGTTGGATGATGGTACACCCCCTGACGTAATCGACAAGTCGTCACTGCTGTTTGACTTGGTGACAGTTCGCTTAAGTCCACAGGTATCGGCGGTAATTTCCATCGAAATTTCAATCTCGTTTATCCGCAAAGTAACTTCCCTGAACGGCCAGTTCGTTGCAGTCATGCTAACTCTCCCTTCCCACCCGGTCGTGTTCGCCGCCCTTTCGCCCTCTTCACCCTCTCGTCCATCGTTCGGTTGGCCAACGCGGCGGCGTCACGACGTATCGAATTTTAATCAATCACCGACAGGGACAGCCAATTCCAGAGCCAATTAACATATTCATTCCGCGGCACCCGGCACCCCTTTTTTTCACCGATTTCAGCGAAATTCAAATTGCAATATGGCGAGCACCATTACGAAATACTGTTCGGCTCCCCAGTCATTACGTGGTGGTCATTACCGCGGGTATTCGCGCACGGTAAAATTGCTCGGATACACGGTATTAAAAAATAAACGAAACAAGAAATGGCTAAGAGCCGCCCTCATTATGTAACCACTGGCTGAACCACTGGCTGACGCAGCGAATTTTGATATCACTATGTTATTACGTTAATATTTTTACAGAGAAAAATTTCAGCGGAACAAGCGAGCGGAGGTTCCGCAAACAATATCTTGCACCTAATAAATTTTTAGACGAAAGTTAAACAACTCGTGTTTACGGCTGTGTAATTAGATTTCACCTTCAACTTTCACATTTTACAGCATGACGATTGTAAGAAATAGCAAAATTGCGTAATTTATTATTTAGTTACGTGCACGTTCGAAATCTCAAACTTTAGTAACTCTATCTGGAAACGAAAAATTCGATCTTAAAGTTGTCAGTAGCGAAGGTCTGTCCCTAGTCAGACAAATCAAGAAGAAAAGCCGTTCGGGCAAACCAGAACAGCCACCGTTCCATTTTTCTACTGGATTTGCGGAATATACGCGTCTGAAAAATCAACCATATTTCTCGAACAAAAAGAAAATGCCGTTCGATTGTTTCAGCTCGATAGAATTAAAGAATAGGATTGCACGTAGGAACTAGAAAGCTCTTACGCGTATACGTATCTATCTGGTCCACTTCTCTCCCATTTTTCATGGGTATTCAATAATCGATAGCCGTAGATGGAAGGTCGCCATAAAATTGCTCTTAATCCGCGCGGGTATGGCATAAATATGTGCAGATAAAATATATATACCCGCGCTTTCTCTACTATGTGGACATATGCACATTGGTTCTACTCGGTATCGATGGATTATGGATTATCGGTACGTACAGCTGTACGTGGACGTGCTATTAGCGGATTATCGCATGAACCGGCGACAATTTTCCACGGTTATATTGTACGAGCTTTCCTTCTCTTTACAGAGCTAGTCTCTTTTTCTCTGTCCTACCTCTTCACTAGCCTCGTTAGAAATCCGGTCTCGATAGAAGAGCGTTTCAATCCGGATGAGAGCACTCGGACCGCGCACGAAAGCACGGAAGGGTCAAATCTCCTTCTCCTTACTACTACGGGGGTTTGTTTCCCTCGGTACTTTTATACTTGTCGAAGTACTCGCTTATACGAGCGAAAGAGAGAGAAAGAGTGAGAGACTTGTCTTTGTTCACTCATGGAAGGAATGTATAGGGTGTCCCCGGTTTCTCGCGCGTGTACTACATCTATGTAATTTATACACTACGTAGTAATGTTAATTTTATTACACCACTTTCCGCTAAAATCGTATTTTAGTAGCAAAGTCGGAATAACACGCTTAGTAGAGAAGATCCTATTTTAATTGACATTAAATTAATTAGCATTAACCGAGGCAAAGGAGGATTCCTTCCTCCTTGAATTAGGGATGTTACAATTAAACACTTGTTCGTTAGCAGAGTATTAGGGAACCAAATGTCAGCTACAGACAGATTAGGATGAGGCGTGCGTCACCACAATGTCGCAAGTCATGGTAATTCTACGGCTAATAACGAGATTCTCAGCGGTTAGTGAAAGAAAGTTTGATTTGTCGAATAATTCAGGTATCTACCTCATCTAGTCAAATGGGATGCAAAAACCAATGAACGTTTCAGCATTGCAAAAAAGGATGAATGGAATGCGCGGCAACAATGGTGATGACTTCGCACATTGACATTAACGAAGCAGCATAAGACGCGATTCTTTCGTGTGAAATTAAAGGTGTTAAAATGAAACAGTCTTCATTAGGGGAATGCAGAAAGCTTGATTTCGGCCGCAAACAGATTAGAGGCGGTCTCCTTTCCATGAGGGCGCCCCAGGGAAGTAATTGCCTACACGCCGGGCGAGCGGAAATAGGACGCGCCGCGTAAGCCCGTTCCGCTTTTTCGCCTCCGTAAGACGATTCATCTGCCCGAGTTACCTGCCTTCGACCTCCTGACCTCCGCAAGCTAATGAAAGCCACCTTAAATTAGTGTATCATCGATTCTAATTAGTAATTATGTGTCAATTTTTAATCATACAATATAAAGTCCAATATCAAGTTTATGAATTATTTAGATAAATGGACAAAATCATCATTGCGATATTATCTTCCGAAAACTTGAAACAGTAATCAATACTTTTGCTACTTTATCAGAGCAATTTTTCTAATAGTCAAAGAAAATGATTGCGACGATTTGCATAGAGTGATTACGACGCGCGTTAAGGAAAAACTGCAAGAGTAGATGGAGCGATTTTCATTTACATGGAAAATTATAGTTTTAAGAAATTGTTGGTCGCAAAGTCGGTATACCTATAATTGTTTTAAAGCACATGGTACGATCGCGTTTAAAACGAAGCGATCTCGAGCGGCTTGAGGCGAGGTGGCCATAAACGCGCAAGCGTAACATAAACTTTCCTTCTTTCGTTGTCTTGTACCGAAATACGTTCGATCGACCCACTAACCTTCTCAGGTTCTCTCCCGAGGACTGTTTCTTTGCGCTTACAGTGGAAGGAGATCTGAGGATAAGGCGCGAGACTTTTTATTACCGACGCGAAACGAGGTCGACTGTCCTGCGATATAAGCGAAATCGATGACATTAATTGTATAAAAACAAAAAAACCTAAAAGTCCGTCGATGTATTGTATCGCAATACGATGCGAATTTTAACGCCGAGATGTACTGAAATTAAAAAGCACTACACGTGGAATTTAATATACATACATATATGTTTAATCGTAACAGCGTGAAATCCCGTAGAATTTCTGCAACGCCCGTTAACATTTTTTACAGCTGTCACTTCACAATCGCATTATCCGGTATTACGAGTGAAGTATTTTTTGGGGTTTTAAGAATAAGCGTCACGACACCGCAAAATTTTATCTTCGATTTTATTTAATAATCTCCATATGCGAAAAAAAACGCAACAGTTATTAAAAACGTATTTTGATATAACTGGCAATATTTTCGCGAAAAACGTGAAAATCATTTTCCACGATAAACAAGCGAATGAAGGAAAATCTATAATGCATCAGCTATTGTCTTAAAATTATTAAATAATCAAAAAATATATAAATAGTTGACTCTCGATAAGGTCAAATAACAAAGTATAAACGGCAATTAAGAGTCAAGCGCTGGCGACAGTGCGCAATAGATAAAATATAATGTTCTTTAATAAAAAATCATGATATAACAATAAAAACGATGTTCTTTAATATAAAATCATGATGTAACAATAAAACCGGACGTTTCGACTCATTTTCGAGTCTTTATCAACGGACAATATATTAAAAACCTCTCAAAAGAATTCACGTGGTGGAGATCATGATGTCAAATGTGTCGTTCACAAACGGTTACAAGGCCGAGTGGAAAAGGATCCATCCAAAGCCTGTCTCTTATACACATCTAGATGTGTATAAGAGACAGGTCACGACCAGTAACAAAGACCGACTAAACTGATAATTCAAAGATTCATTAGTAGAACATATATAGAGGACAATAAATATTTATAATTTGTTTAAAATAGAAGCGTAAGCATAATGTAAATAATCAGTATCTAACTGGAGATTGAGACCGTTCTTTTGTTTTTTAATATACATCATTTCTGATATTAATCTTAAAATTATTAACTCTATATATAACCATTATGCTTATATAGGAAAAAAAAGTATCTGTAATATATCTGTGTAATATCTATTGATATTATCATAGACTACTTCTAGAATATATCTGCGTAATATCTATTGATATTATCACAGACTTCTAGAAGATATATTATACATAGAGATATATTATACATACATCCCTCTCCATTATTCATAGATATGTTATCAGAAATGTCACTTAGATATGATGATGTCTATAATCGAAACTATTCTCAGCTTCGTGCCGACAAATTGTGGTCTCTGGCAAAGCGTTCAGGAGAGATTCTACTTGCCGCCAGCATAGACATCAATTTTATGTGTCGGTGAGACGATATCGTAGAAGCGTCTCTTACCCCGTGGCGGTCCTTATATATAGGTGTATTAATTATTCCTATCGCGTAGACCCCGGTCTGGCTTGTATTCCAGCACGTTGCAGTTGCAGTTGTAATGCATCCGCGGTCGGTCGTTTCGAAACGGCCGATATAGCGGAAACTCCACTCCGCCGTTGCGGCCCACCGTTCAAGAGGCACGTTCCATTTGCGTGCCGTTTACAACTTCGTGGGCCGTTTACAGCTGCGGACTTTCCATACCTTTCTATGAACGTATTAAAAGCACGATTCTACTAATATTAAATGTTGTCCACGCGATAGCATGTAAGAATTGTATTCGGATAAATTTAAATTAATTTTACAAGTTCTACTTTATTCTCTAATTCATATTCTACTTTTGTTATCCTTGCCTCATAATATTTCTATTAAGGATCTGTAGTATCTGTCACACTCGTGAATAAAAGAGAGATTCAGATTGCGCGTATATAAAATGAATGAACAAAGAGTAAATAACTATCACACACAGGCACACACGTACACACACGCGCGCCCACACAACATCGGGATACGCGAAATATTTCACTATCTCGCTGTATTTCTGAAATTCTGAAACGATGCTCTACCGGCCGCGCGGATGTTCTGAGTTTCGACCTCTACCACGGTGACTATGGACATCAGATACGGTGCTTTATATGATTAACGCGAAATAACAGATTCCTGGTTAGAAATTCTAATCGCGGCACTACCGGTAACACAAATCAAAGCAAAGGCCAATGGTCGCTGATGTCCAGCTCGAGCCACGGTCCGTTTCTGTGTATAGAGCATATTAGCGTTTGTGTCATATCTACTCCACTTGTACACGGTGTTTAGACCGCACTGGGTTTTCGGTGCAGCGAGCGAGAGAGAGAGGGGGGGGGGTAAAGGGACACGCCTGGTATTGCGCGAATATTCATATTTCAACGCAGACCCGTTGCTCTCCGGAATAACGACGGTCAGCGTGTTTGGACGATCCAACATGTCATGTTCGCTCTCTACACGATTCTATAATCTACACAGCGATACAGATTACTTTGTACTAACGTGAATGACAGGCAATATATTGATTGTGCATAAGAATAGTAAGAAGTTATTAGTTAGCATATCATAATCTTCTCAATTTTTATAAGAAAGAATAATTTTCGTAAAGAATGATGATAAAATAAACCACAGATATATGTGTGTGTGTGTGTGTGTGTAAACGCACCCTTAAAATAGATAAGATAATACATATCACTTGTTAAAAAATAGAAAAAATTAAAATAATTATAAATAAAACGAATTTTCGTTAAAGAGAGAAAGTAAAAATTAATAAAAATAAGATTAAAGGTAAAATAAAGTTACTGATAAAGTTAATGAAAGGTGATCTTAAATGATTACAGGGTGTATGAAAAAGTATATAAAATTGAATATAAATGATCGTTACCATCGACACTTATCAAGTCTGTTCTATTTATTCTGTAAAATACGATGGAGTGAATATGCAAACAGATATATCAACTTGTCTAGACCAGTTTTCTGATCAGCTTAGTTTTAAAAAAATTTTGCTACAGTCGCCAATTCCTTATCCTAAGGAAAAGAAAGAAAAATCAAATAATTCTCTAAGACAAAAATATTAATAATATTATGATAGAGAGAGAGAAAATATCTTCCTTATGATTCACAGATACGTTATTTAATGATATTATCATCCTTCGCGTATTATCAATGTTTTCAAGACTGAGATAAGCTTGTAATTACAGATAAAATTTTACGACGCGAATATAACGGGAGATGAGAACCGCTAATCCATCCAAATGCTCAGAATGCAAAACAGAACAGGATACAGGCACAGCTACTGAATTACATAGCGCTCCAAGCGAACACGATGCAGATACAGTATTATTATCCCTAACATGTCTATCAGTACACGCGGTAATATACACGTATGTCGAATTTAAGACCTTGTTTCTCAAACAACCTGGTCGATCCTATCGGTGAGCTTGATCTCTTCCTCGGACGCGCGCTGACGTTCGTATTTCAATGTTAATCTCGTGTTCGTCGATGGCGACGACCTGTGTACGTCTCTGTGACGCGATACGACGTGGGAGACGCGAATGTGTACGGTGCAGAGAGAAGGGTGGAAAGGGAGGCTTGCTTCCAGTCCAGATTTAACGCTTGCATTTACATTTAGAGGAGGTTCACGACGGACCATTGTTTACTAATCGGATCCGGAAAATGGCGCTTCCGGCCCGTGAGATTCGTTCTTAGTGCTGTAAACATGTTCCAATGAACATCGGACAGTCCCATCCCCAAACGCAACTATCGCACGTGTCCTCATACATCGCGATGAACAAATCGCAAACGTTATCTTCCCTCAAATTCAACACTGAATTGAAGACATTATTTTGACATTTCTCAAATCGTATATATGTGGAATTAAAATGGCATTTTGAGATTGAAACAGTGGACAGGTTCTAAAAAAAATATTGCAATGCAATCAAAGTATTTGAAAATGTCATATGTAGTCCGTGCAGCAATAGAATTAAAAGCGTGTTTTTTTCAATGCTATCTTTTGGAAAATTGTATAGTATAAAAAATTCGTGATACTCTGAATAATAAACCAAAAAAAATACGTACACTGCAAAAAATAGTGTTCTATACAGATGCTATGAAATGCGCGCTTGTTTTCCTGCTTTTCAACCGGAACAGAAATATCTGCGTGTGACTAAAGTTAACTATTTCACCGTCTCCATTGTGTATACATGGCAACATAAAAACCTCCTCGTTTCAGCAAAAATATCGTATGCAACAGTGATACAAATTGTTGAATTCAAATTGCAGCTTTTCTCGGTAATATTGTCATGTTTCTCTTGCCTTCTCTTTGCTGCGATAATTTTTGTCTATGCACGTACAGCGGATTAACAATTGTTTTGTTCTTCTGTTGCAGCTTTTGGTGGGCAATAACAACCCATATTCGGAAGAGGAGCAAATCTTCGATCCGGCTATAGTCGCAACAAAAATCCGCTTTATCCCTTACACCTCTCATATGCGTACAGTATGTATGCGCGTAGAGCTTTATGGCTGTTCGTGGACGGGTGAGTGAAATATATGAACGTATTCCCTTTTATCATGTTTCTCGATCATCTATTTATTTGCAAGTAGCTGTCCACCTCGCTTGTAGACAGCGAAAATATAGTCGAATCGATATTTCAACCCATAATGTTTGCCATATATTTTTTGATTGCAATTTTAACTGCTTGCAAATAAATGAAAAAAAATATTCCAACCCGATCTGAAAATTTTTTTCACTGGCGTGCTACACGCAAAATGGCGATATATAAAATTATTCGAGATGTAAAAAAATATTATTTGATATCTTTTTATCAAATTAGAGAGCCGTTACTCGTCGCGTTAATAGTTACCGTGACGAATCCATTTTACGCTATATATAACCAATTATGTGTGATTCCATCAGCACCTACACTGTCATTGACACTTATGGAGATTAAATTGTAAACAAGCGGTAGAAATCCCTTTGGAATCGCTTGCGTGTTATCATGCACTTTATATTTTACATTGGTTACGTAGTCCACTTTCCCGGGACTTCTTGACGAGAGACCGCAACCACCACAACCTCAACAGTAACTTAGATTTGTGCCTAGCTTTGGAACCAGAGAAGACACACGAAAAAGGAACACGATAGGAATTTTTTATTCAATACCTGTATTCAACAGATACAGATTTCACCGTAAACTTCAAGATCTTTATTCTCGTCCCTGTTCATAAGATCTCCAGACTTATCGACAATAAGAAAGTTATCGGTGTTGTATAATGTCGTTTATGTATATGAAGATATATGATGACACACGTAATTGAAACGCATATAATCGATTCGCGCATTTTGTTTGCCACAAGATTTTGAACTTGAATTTTCGTGAATCGTCAACCTCCGCTAACTACCTGACAAGACGCCGATGTAACGCGTCAGTCTCTCCCGAATCTGAGATTAACATAGATTTACGATCGCTGTGGGCCGTGAGCCACAGCTGCGTCTACATTAATCCAACCACGACGAACTATGCGGCAGCCGCTAACTATGCCATCCGCATGGCTCCGACCATCGTTATATCGTTTAAACGCACAATTACAGCGGCTGCCAATAATATTGACTTGCAAAATAAATTGTGACTTACGAATAGCATTAGCAAACGTTCGGGCCATTACCGACTAAGGACCGTAACCATGCAAATGGCAGAAGGAAGATATATAGATGGGAGAAGGCATAGAATTATGTTCTACAATTATCGTAATGAGATACTTTCCTCGTTTGGCTTTATCATCATTGTCATCGACGGTAATAAAACTACAACAGGCGATTACAATAAATACGCTCGACACTTTATTATTTCCAGTCTCATCGATGAAAAAGCTACGCAAATCGAATCGATTTTTTATTCTATCGTTGCGTTAATCAAAACGGCCTTTTTCAACTGTTTTGCGTAAATATCGCAAAATGTATGAGAGAAGCATATCTCTGCGTGTATTTTATACTGAAATTTGCGAAAACAATTTACCGCCATTAAACGGGAAAAATACTCGATTGGTATGAGCGGACGACGCGACATTTCCCTCCCAAGTACCAAACCGTGTAACTCATTTGTGTTTATTGACGCCTGACAGTCTAGAAGTACATTTTGCTCTGACATAAGTCGCTTGCTTCGACGCATTTTTAACGAAAACCGTGTTGCACGTTGCGGAACGGAAGAGAGATCGACGTCGTGATCGGTGAGACTCGCATCAAAGCACGAGTTCTAGTCTAGTTATTGCGTGACACCGCCTTCGATCGAGCCCGGTAATCCTCGGAGTAGCAAGATTAAAAATGTTGACCCTCGTTACTTCTTCCCGACGACGCGACGTGCGCTTTCCTCGTAACCGTCCGCAATCTTATCACGTACTGTCGGGAGAAAACGTTCATGGCTCGACCACGTAGCAACGTGATGATGCATAGTTCAGAAGCTTATATATTCTTTATATCCGGCTTTTCCTTATTCTTCCAGAGGGTCTCGTCTCGTATTCCATGCCCCAAGGAATCAAGAGGGGCTCCGAGGTTGACCTTTCCGACAGGACGTACGACGGCCGCGAAGAAGCGGGTTACCTCTCCGGGGGACTTGGTCAACTTGTCGACGGGCAAAAGGGTCCCGACAACTTCAGATTGGACGTCAGCGGCAACGGAAAGGGTAAGGCACGGACTGCTTCGTGCTGGAACGAGATTAGCGCCGGCGCTAGATCGTGTCTAGATTAGCGTGATAGAGCCGTCTCCGCGAGATACCCTGCCCGCCAGCCGTCTAGTCTTCTTAATCTATCGGTATCTCACGCTATCTTACTCGTTAACTTCTTTCTTCGAGCTAAATAGCGGCCCGCGGCCCCGTAACTCCTGTTGTAATTTTGTAACGTGGACTGCACGCCTCCTCGAGCGATTACGCTCTTGTTTCGGGACGCCTTACACTCCTATTAATGTATGCGGCGAAATAAGAAGGGGGTAATGAAATAAGAGCGCGCACAACGTGTATCTTGAATAACGTTAGAACACTACATCAGCGTCCTGTACGTAGCTGTTATGTATGAAACGCATTCCTTGTAGCGTAGCGCATATAATTTAAAATATGTGAATGCACGACGAGAATTCTGTTAAAATATCTCGGATAGCTTCCGCTTTAGGAACGGACATATTCGCTTCGTTATTTCATGAATTTTCAATTTACACGTGTTTCATTCGCTTGATTTCGTTCCTCAAAAGCACACGTTTGCCAATGTGCTTCTTTTTTTAACGGATGCTTACTTTCTGATCGATTTGCTGGATACATTTGGCCAATCTGGAAAGTCTTTTTTTCCATTTAATAAAGCCATGATTAATGCACGTGATGCCGACTGGAAGTAACATATCGTTCGATATCAATAGTAACTGTTCTACAGATACCCAGATGGATTTTATTCAGAAAACCAAATGACCGTCAAAATTTAATTGAGAAGGATGTGTTCGTGTACGGAAACGGTTTTTCGAACGATTGATCAGGTGCAATATTCGTCGTCGCCTACGCGAGATGCGTCCGTTTTCGAGGCGCGTACACCAGAATGAAAATGAAATTTTCCCGTCGGTCTGCTTCAGGTGTGTAGGTGTGTAAACGAGAAAGTCGAAAGGGTCAGCGGAATCTAGAAAAGCCGAGAGGGCCAGTAGAAGAGCTCGGGCTCCGGAGCCAAACGTGTTCCACAGCGCCGCTCGAATCTGTTCCAATTTACATTTATATTGAACCGCGAGCTAGGCTGCAACCAGTCGCCGCTGTTTACTCGCCTTCTGGATACATTTGTGTCTTTCCATTTATGCCACGAGACACCCTCGCCGCCGTCGGTACACTCGGATACACCGTCGTACTTCCGCCTTCTTAAACTTTTAAACCCGGCAAAACTGCGTACAACTTCTCCCGACTCTCTTTAAACCGGGAAACACCGTCATCCGATATTCCTGCAGTCGAGACGAATTTCTCACTCGAGATCGATATTTGCACCGGCGCCCTCATTCGAAAGTTTTTAAAAATACTTCAGAAATATGTAAAGGAAAATCGTACGGGTAGTGAAAAAAGAAAGAGATTATAGAAATGTGTAATAAAGTTATTTATTACATAATATTTGTGCAACATATCTAAGAATTTGTAAAAAGTGATAACAACCATTTATGATTTTACAAAATTTCGAAATCCTATTTCCGGAATATCATAAGAGAAATTTTATCAGACTTACATAGTATAATTATCTGTATCGATTAAAACAGCATACTTCTGCCTTGCATATTTCTGGTTTATGAGCTTTGTATGCTTATAACTATATAGTTTTCCTCGAAATGCTTTAAAGGGGAAAATCATCAACCGGCGGAGGTGTTGCTACGGTATACCCACCCAGCGTGGTTATCTTACGATCCTCGTGAAGGTTCAGAATTGATGGTAGATAGCGGCCGAAGGCGGCGACGACAGGAAACTGGAAACTATTTACTCGAGGGACGATATTAAGGGAGGAAGGGGGCTATATGAAAGCGGATAGGTCAGGACGATATAACGCCACCGCGCGAACCCGGTATATTGTTGAAAACGGAAGGGACGATCGTAGTAGTTGTCGCACAGGAATCCAAACACAAAGTCGCGTGCGGGCACACAATGCAAACTGCGTGATTGAAATTCTCGTAAGTTTTAATATACTCTAAGATTCTTACGTCGCTACGACGAACCCGCGAGTCTCTTCCGACAGGCAGAAGCGACGACGCCGAACCCGGAGACTAGAAGACCTCCCCCGTTTTTTTTCCTCCTCTCAATCGTGCCATTCCCTTTTAAGAGATTTTATCGAGAAGCAAAGATAAAAGATAAAAGAGAAATTTATAGCATAATGAACAGATCTTTCTGTGGTATTAGAGAATAGGGGATCTGTATATTAACATTTTATAATAGGTAAAATGATATCGAGCAAAGAGAAGAAAAATATAAAAATGAAGGAATATTTAAAGAGATTGTACTGTTAAATAAATGCAACAAGATTTTTTTATTTAGATTCATAAAAAATATATGTATATTTAATGAAGACCATAGATTTAAAGAGTCGAAGTTTTAATGAAAAAAAAATTCAATATATAATAAATATCTCTAAAAAGTATATAGTAAGTATTCAAGTATTCAAGAATCCAATCATGCCGCAGTACGTTTTTTTCGCAATAACGCGAGCTCGTCGAATACGCGAGATTTTTTTTCATTTTTTCGTTATTAATTCCGGCAAGTATAACGCGATGCATGAACAGTGGTAAGCCGTGTTTGTGTATAGACATACAGATGGAAAAACGCGGCTACGCGGCGGAGTTAGAGATTTCGGAGCCAATGTTGAAAGTAACAGGAGCATTTCTGAGAAACGCATAACACGCCGTGCCGGCCAGGCTTTAGGGTTATTGCAGTCCATTTTCAATCCGCATATTCCCGCGGGACACGTGTGTTTCCACATGTACTCATATAGTGGGATCTAATGGCGAGACTCGCGCAATAACCTGCCGCTGCTGCTCCATACCTCGAAACTCTTCCGTATCGCATACGACGCTTCTCGTGCTGCTATATACCAAGCAGAAACATTTCCGGGAGAAATGAAGCGAGAGGAACAGAAAGCACGAAAACAAACTCGAAACGTAATTAACGTTTCGAGGAAGCATACGAGTCCCACGCGAGAGCTTAACTTGCGAATCTGAAACGGGTAATTTAAATTCTATTAAGCGAACACTTCCTGCACGGCTTCTGCCAGCGTTGTATAACAGCAAACGTCTTTAAATCCCAAGAAAACTGCGAAGGTCACGTGCTTGCAAATTATTTAAGTTACCGAGTTACCTATATTAAATTATCTTCGTTGTAAAACGGCAGCATAGCATGGTACTTCCCCGAAGACTTTAAGTTATACGAAACTTCTTTTAGTATTACCTCATTGAAAATCAGTCTTTATTAGATTTTTAGTGGAAAAATAAAATCTTTTACTTCTGCTTTTTCCCTGGCCAGTACTTTGTGCGAACTATTTATCTCTAATTGGAATTTAAACATTAACAGATCGCAATTTTTTAGAATTCTTACATCTCTCATTATTATATATTTACTGCAGAATATATATGACACATATTTATCATGGGAGTGTTAAACATTTGTTTTCCATGCATATGTTTTCCGTTTACACTACATTCAAATAAATTCGATGTCACGCACGAATTGTCCACTATTCGCGTTACAGATTTTATTGTCTTGTTTATAGGTGCGTGCACCGCACCTATAAATGGTTTACCGAATCATACAATCCGCAACATAAAACTTTTTTTTTTTTTAATTCGAACGTGTGTATTGGAACCTTTCTACGTGACATATATAGGTTACAATTTTTATTGGATACGTTCTCTCTCCGTGCGTAAAAGATGAATTCGATACAGCATACACACAAACCTTCAATTATTGTTAAATATCAAAAAGCGTAACGTAGCTCTAACGTATAAAAATTGCGTTATATATTAATATACACGACACGTTATTCACCAATGTGAAATTAATTTTTCACTGGTAAATTGATTATAATGGATTATTTGTTAAGCAAAAATCCAAATAGGCGAAAGAGTTCGTCTGCTGTAAATTCCGTAGTAATCTCTGGAGTTTCATTAACTTAAGATCAAGGGTATGTGCATTTCGTTGTTTTAGCCAACGGCGACAGGCGCGACTTCACTTTCTTTTTCAAGATTCTCCAAAACTGCGAGATATTATAACGAATAATCCGTTTGTGTTCCAGGATACGAATGGGTCGGCTGGCGAAACGACACACCCAACATGCTTGGACGTCCGGTGGAAATAACTTTCGAGTTCGACTACTCGAGGAACTTCACTGCCATACACCTACACATGAACAATTACTTCACGAAGGACGTGCAGGTATCGCCATTTGCGCGCCGTTACCGGTATTATTTCGGAAGTTACGAGCTCCGGGAACTACCGTAAATTTCACGATCACACATTTGCCGATGCCTCCGCGCTTTTACGCGGTTTTAAAAACATTTTCCTCGCGATTTACAGAGCGACTCTTGCAGCTCCGTCGTCGCGCCGCCTGTTCACGAGTTTAGTACCTCCTCATCGACGGCGGATTTCTCAATGTCGTGCTCTGTCGAATTATTTCCATCTGCGCGACTTATCTCTCTAAAAACGAATTACGACCATAGAGCGTTTCCGCTGCTTTATTACAATACTTCATATATATGTCCGATCTAATTCGATTTTACGAGCGATATGAACGTTCATCTTACGACATCCTCGGGGCGAAGAAGCGATACGATCACGCGCGACTGTTTCCACCTCATTCGGGCGTCGTTCATTCGCTTGATTCCATTCCCGTAAGGCGCTCTCACGTACACGATCTCTTCGCTGCCCTCGCAGGTTTTCTCGTACGCGAAGGTCTACCTCGGCACAGGTGGCAACCAGTTTACCGGCGAACCTGTCCATTTCTCTTACATCCCCGATCAGGTGCTCGAGCAGGCGCGCGAGGTCACCATAAAGCTGCATTCGCGCGCCGGCCGCTTCCTAAAGTTGCAGCTCTACTTCGCCGCGCGGTGGATCATGCTCAGCGAGGTAATCTTCGAATCAGGTAAGAGAAAGATCGATTTCCCCTCTCCTTCCTCCCTCGTCGTGCCATCCCACGCGCAGTCGAAATTTATCTCCCGGGTGTTACTTTCGGTAACACTCGCGCGCGTCGGAACGACCGAGAGTAATGGCGAAGCTAAAACATCGTCTGGGGCTCGTCTTTTCCCTCCCTCTCGCATTTATAGACGCACTTTTAGTTAAACGGAAAATCAAAGTAGGCGGTCCAGAAAATTGAAATCTAGAAATAGAACAGTTTCGGAGCGCGTCTTATCACAGGCGCGCGATTCGACATGATTTCCAATTTTAAGTGACATACTTTCGTTGAAGATATGAGCACGGTGATACTGCAGACTGGTGGAAAGAAAATCGTCCCGAAGCTCGTGCGCGCGTAGCTCGGAAAGAAAAATTATTCCGACGGTAGTGTAGTTTCAAGAAAAATGCGCGGGTAGATACGTACAAGTATAAAACTGATATAAAATAAACTTATTTTGTAGAGAGTTTCACTGATTTCGAAAGGATAGAAAAGTACTTAATACAAATAAATATCGATTAAACAGAAGTAACGAGAAGAAGTATTTAAGAAACACCATGGAACTAAAATGTACTTTATTACTATTCAGTATATGAACAAATTCTTATGTACAGTTATAACAGCTCATAAATTCAAGAACGAATGGTCTTTTTCTATTACTATACTTCTTTTCTTTATAGATCTTAACAAAACAAGCGTAATATGTATAAAGGAAAAATATCTTTCGCGGTTACACGTACTATTTATTGTCAGAAAATTGCTCGGATAAAAGCACCGTATTCCGAACAAAAGACAGTGTGAAACATTTAAAGTTTCCGAAATCGTTTAGTCCTACGTTGTTGTTGTTCGCTCGACTTTAAAGCACCGCGGAAAGCAAAAAGCAGAAGTATCCACGGCACGTTGTGCGAATGAGAGCACGTGGCCGCGGACCGGAAACGAAACTTACTTACCACACACACACACACACATACACACTCAACACATATACACGCGCGCACACACATTCGAATATATACTCTCAAAAAGTTTTGTCTCGAAAAGCCGGAATGTTGCACAAGCCAGACGAGCGAAGCCGTCGTTAATCATTCTCTAAGTGCGCTGTGTTCTTTCCTTTCACGAAAGATAACTTCGGCAGTGTAACGCTGAAACGAGTGATTTTCTTTGTCACCATATCAAGTGGCACATAAAACTTGCACGTATTTCATTCTAAAAATCATTTGTACGAAATTGCACATATCACACTGTCTTTCTTAATTTGTACAACGCATAATTTTTTCTGTAAATTTCTATCAATGTGTGCTAATGTCGATTTATCGAGCTGTATGTTTAATATTTTTCGAAGTGAAATATCTTTTTTGCAAACTCACAAGAACAATGTATTGACTGTTAATGGTTTTCAATATGTGACATTTTTCTATCCCTTGCTATTCTAGAAACAATAGTTCTGTTTGCTCGGATAGAAAATAACTCGAATTCCTATATAGATCGAGATGAATCCCTGTATAGATCCATACGTGGAAAATATAGAACGAAAAATACACTAACAGCGATGTGATCGGAAAATGCATTAGAATATTGTATAAAAATAAGAAACTTTATTAAACATTTATGAGTTTGTAAAGCGATTACACACAGCTTATTTAAGAGAACTTTAGGTTCTTTAGATACAAACGCAAACAGTCAGGATCAAAACTGTAATTTCTTTCTGTTCGCTGTAACTTTCACGACAAAAAAAGAATCATAAATTTTTTCCAGGAATTAAAAGCGCGTTTCTCACCGCAATACGAAGCATATCTATAGCTTAGACAATTTATTTCGTAGCAGATCGTGAGATTAGTATTCCCGTAGTCTTCCAAGTTCGGTCAAGAAGGTCGAGTCCGTGGTACCACAATTGCAGCGGCAAAACGCAACTGTTACGGCAACTTACCCAATGACCAGCTTAATCCAACATCGGCGGGACCGCATATCGATCACCAATATTTCTTTTAATCCGTCTCAAACGATCCGAGACGGAACTTAGCTGCCGTTCTCTGGTAATGCAAGCTTTCGAAAGTTCCGTGTCGCTTCGTTGCACCGGGCCGACCGCGGGAGTGGGTACGTCGTTAATCATTCGACGTACTCCGGTGCTCCCCCGTTCTCGACTGCGAGCGATAAGTTGGACCGACCGGCCCAGAGGCGACCAATGTTCCTCGTCACCTGTATACCACATAACTCGTATTCACGTCGCACAAACGCTTCGTTGAGCCGCGTCATCGATAGGAAAATATATCGCCCCCTTCCCCCCCTTTTACCCGTTCCTCCCTTTGGCACCGGCATCGAGTTTTCCACCGGGCGAGCCGCGCGAAAGCTCCGAGAGCAAGCTCGCACCCCATTTCGATTAATTTTCCTTTTTATAAATTGCGCGTACGAACCGCGTCTAACTGCTCGAAAATTGAAATATTTTCTGGTGTCCACACACATTAGTCGATAAACTGTCGCGGTACTAATTTTCAGTTTGCCTAACGGCAAATTTCAGCTGCGTGTGACACGAATTAAATTCTGGTCGCGATATTTGTTCGTTTTCGAACGATCGATGTTGTAGAAAACTATCCCGCATACAAATGAAATCCTGTATCCATACCGTAGCCACAAAGGATATTTACAATTCGATGAAATTGTCAAAAGACGACGCACGATTAACTTGTCGCACGTTTCTCTCTACTCACTTACGACAAAATCAGATTCACTTTTAACAACCAGTAGATTAATCGTGTATTATTGATGATTTTATAGCATAGAATTTAACGAGTTATTAATTAATTCAGTTAGTTTCAACAATGCTTTTCTCGCTGTACGATATATATTATAGATATAGACGAGCCGTTTTTCAGGTCGAATATTTAATATGAGCTTGACGAGCGTGGATTTCATTAGCTCTAATCCTGAATGCACAGTTATCTCCGAATGGAACAATACCGAGGACGAAGAGGCGAAGAACAAGAGCGCCATTGTACTGGCGACCGGCAGCCCCTATCAAAATAACGAGGGTCCACTGCAGAGAGACGAAGTGAAGGCTACTTTTAATAAGGAGGAAAGCAAAGATAACACCTGTAAGTCTACCGCCCGATTTTTCCATTGTTATTCCAGTAAGCTACGTTCATAATTTTCCGCGTAATTGACGCTCTTTTCACCGAGCTTTTTTCCCCCTGTCATGTTTTATAACAATGGGTTCGATATATCACGAAAGAATGGTGTGTCGGAAAAAAGGATCATTACACGATGATCACTAACGATTTATTAAGAAGAAGAGAAAAATGTTAATTTGAATCCTTTGTACATTGTATTCACTTAAAACTACATTTCATGAACAGATACAAAATGACGTAATTTTCTAATGATATTATTAGAAATTGCGAATTAATTTAAAATTTTTAAATTGAATTTAACTAATAAAGATAAACGCAGATAAATTATATTTAAAATATAAAAATATGTTAAATAGAGATATTAAAAAAAGAATCTGAAATGTATTACAGATTTACGTTTTTTCTTAGATTCGCGAATCTAATTATAATTATACGAAGTTGAAAAGGCAATAATTTGCATCTTCGGCAAATCTTCTTTTTTATACGCGATGTCCTTACACCGCAATTAATGGAAAAACGGCGACGATAGGTCTAGAAAACCCCCGTGAGATCGAAAGAACTGCTCGTAAAAAGTACATCGAGTAGTCCGAGAGACGTCCTCGATTACCTGCAAAAGAAACGTCACGGAAGAAAAAGAACGGTCGCTTTTGTCCCTTGGCTGCACCGAGTTTGTTAACCAATAGAACGATACTTTTTTTATTCTCACAAAAGCCGCGCAATTAACTTGATTAATTCTTTAACTTTCTCTTCGACTGAGAGATGTCGAGTCGTGGTATCGAGATACCGTTAAAAAGATCAAGGTCCATTAACGAAACTTTTAATGCTAATTGATTACACTCAATATTCTCGAAACTAACGATGGACAGCGAACTAATTTGCGTTTCTTCCTGCTGACGTTCCGCGACTCGCGCTGCATAGCGCAAAATTTTTCAATCACACAACGACGATGTCGGAATTGCTGAAATTTCTTCATAACTTGCCAGGTTCACGCTCGCGTGCTCGTTCAATATAGGTTTGTATTTGTGTACACTGCTCGAACTCTCTGCTCTTTGCGTGTCCGCTTGTTAAATTCGCCCAAGGTAAAGCGCAAGAAAGCAGGACGAGGTATTTATGTTTTCTCGCTTGAAGCGCGATGTATACCTAATACTCATTACATATTACACCGCTAGTATATTACTAGTAGAAAGGTACGAATATGTGCCAACGCGGGTAATAGTCAGAGAACTAATGGAACAAACGTTCAACGATATACTAGGAATAACATTATGCTTTCTTGTCGACCGGTGTTTTACAACATTATGTCAAAATTGGTCTGCGAAAGAAACGGGACCGAAATGTTGAAAACTCAAAAGGATCATGAAACAAGATGAAATTTTTTTGTTGCAAATATATCTTTATCCGGAAAATTAAACTCTCTTTTCTTTGATATTTTTATTTGGAGGAAAGACGAAGAAAAGAATTTATCAGAGAAAGTTTATCAGAGAAAGTTTACAGCATAGTTTCGATTTCTGTGCGTGAATTACTCTTTCTCTTATGAAGAAATATTAAGATAAATGTTTCTCGCGCGCTATTAGTAATTATTTTTTTTATTTATTAATCGATTGACTCTAATATCATCCACTTTACAAGAAAAAATAAAATATATTATTTAATATTTTGATAACTTTTAATAATATTAAAACTGAATATAAACGTTTGCCAATTATATTATGGAATGTAAAAAAATTTTAATGACTTATTAGATGGTTCTCACGTCCATATTTATTGATTTATAAAATACTCAAGCGATGATCAGGCTGTTGCGGTGGACTAGGAAAGCCATCAGCGGATATTGTTTTTGTTCAGCCGGGCACTGATCAACCATGATCTAGTTACGAGCTTCGTGATGAACGCAATCATCATTATCGTTCCATCGTACATTATGCGAGGTTACCTCGGCGGTATTATCTACGGTGATAGGTCGTGTTGCTTGATGCATCAAGCGTCATGGGCGAATGAATCCGCTATCACGTACACGCGCGGTTCAGCTGTTATAGCGGTGTCGAAATATTAATGGAAAATTCTTTTGTTATTAGTACCGCTGTCGTTACTATCGATATTCCACTTGCTTGATTTGAAACGACAGCCGCGATTATCTAAAAGTTTATCAATTGTAATAAGAACGAGACTGATTATTTTCAACGAATGGAAGATTTTATTTGACTATGGAAAACTACGTGCTTTTTAGTAGCTACTAAAAAATTCAACGATTGAGACAAGAAAAGTAAAGAAAGGAGAAGAAAAAAAGAGAGACAAGTCAATACAGTTCAGATGAATCAGTTAATCGCAAGTAATCGGCTAGAAGAAAAAAGAAAAAGATTCCATTAAATAATTGCTTAAACGCTAAAGACCGGTTTCGAATCCTTAGGAATTACGATCGATGTTGCAATTAATTAATGTAAATTATCTCTAGAGCGCAGTCTAAGCCAGTGACAATGTGCAAGATCGCTGAGCTTGTGGTGTAACCGTTAATCGTTGAGCTAATCGATTCTCTCCGTATCCCCGAACATGACGGGTGCATCTGTTTACTACATATACACACCCAATCGTTTATATACATATATATATGTGTGTGTGTGTGTGTGTGTGTGTGTGTGTGTGTGTATATACTTACTATATAGACACACTCCGTGTACACATACATCCACTTCTCAGTTCCAGATAAGAGCAAGGAGCCGGAATCGAGGCAGTTTGTCGGTTTAGTTATCGGCATCCTGACGACCGTAATTGTGATGCTGCTCGCGGCGATCATGTTCATCTTCTATAGGAACCGTAGGCTCAAAGCTGCTCTCGCACCGTCAAACTTCTACGATCAACAGGGTGATCTCAAGGTTATTATAAAGACTGCTGCATAATTAAGCATTGCCGTAATATTAAACCATTAGACTGCCTGATTCACATATTGAACCTCTAAACTTATTCTAGTTTCTGAAATCTCTAAAATCATTTTCTCTTGTGTAAAATACCAATAAATATATTGTACCACAGAAGAGATGATTTCGTAATACGGCATTTCCTTTTGTCTAGCGCATTGAGATGATGCAATTTATTAGTGTTTTATCGATATTTTGAAATAATAAGTAGACATATGATAACAAGAAAAATTATTTTTTTCAATAAGAAAAACATATATAACTCTGATTTGCAAAATGTAAAATATTACCGTATAATTCAGTATAATATACAAGGCATCTTGCTTCTTAATCATTAGGTGCCATTAAATATATAAAATCAAAAATAGTCAAAGATTCAAAAGTAATAAGTAGTCCTTTGCGCAATGAGGCACATTATCGATGTTAACAATTTGGTAAATGACGACGATTTTGTTCTCCAGTCGTGATTTTTCTTTGCCCGACTCTCGACCTGGTTTAATGCCGGAATCTCGCCTCTGGCTCTAATAAACCGAACAAGCACATCTATTTACTTTACGCTTCCAGGTCACTTTACCGTGCTTTTGAGCAATCGCGCAAAACTGCTTATACCTACCTATTACGTACGTCGGTTTAGGTGCGAGCGCGCGCGCGTAACTAGAGGAGAAAACACGGCGATCAAATATTTTCTTTAAGGCGGAGACGCAAACGAGCTCGTGCTAGGACGATTAAAAGGACGCTCCGAGATTGTTCGTTATGCGCTCTTATCCGTGAATCCTTTTGCGATCGCCCGGCGCGCTCCACACAACCGTGGAATTTGTGAACGCGTTAATTGCTTCGCGTAGTCATAACGATAATTACGATTATGAAAAAAAACTGTACGGATAATTAGTAAGCGGCTTGATTACGGCGATAGACAAATTATGTATGCACGACAGACATCGTAATTCTTCCCCATTACAGCTTAGAACGAATAGGAAAAATAACGAGAAATATCTTGTGATGCACGCGGACGACGCTATTTTTCTCTGACGTCGCATTCCATCGTAGCGGGAGAACTCACTGGAAACGTTTCCCGGCGAAAGAGACGTTTTCAGTCTCGCACCTCGTTCTAACGCGGAATGTCTAACTTTGTCGTAAATTCCGCTCCGACTCCTGTCCTACGGAACAACAAGAATTATTAACGTCGCGCGTTTACCGCCCTCGCCGGTGGACAGTTTGCACGACTTTCACGATGTATGGTCTATAACGTTAAACTCAGCTCTTTACCATGCACAATCGTGACTCACTCCTCGCAATCGGATTCATTTTGTGTAACGGAAAATTAATTAATCAATTAATGATCGGATCTTTACGCCTATCTGAGATAACATCGAGATACGTTTGCAAGGAGAAAATTGTGAAGAGAGAAAAATCGAGGAAAGAAGCGTACACGCGTAGCTTTCATTACTTAATTAGCTCGCTGTTATCTAAGTACGAAATCAGACCAACGATTTGTGATGGTTAGTGCAAGGTAACAAGGTAAGAAGTGAATTCTGCAGTAAGTAATGTCTATAGATAAAAGTGCCGTTGGTGAAAGGCGAGAAAGTAAGGATGAGGAATAAAACGTTAGAAGAGAATTGAGCATGTTACGCAAAAAGTTAATACTAGGACTGAGTAGAGCGAAAAAAGTGTGGCTGACAGAGAAAAGAAGGAAGTCTGAGAAGTTCGCGTATGTTTACCAAGCCACTGTTGTTCTAACCGGATTAATAGCAAAGTGAAGTTCGTTCGTAGAAATGGACAGGCGCTTTCCCATCCTTTTTCGCGGGATATAGCGGAAGAAAGTAATTAACGACTTGCTGAACGATGAGAAATAATGAGTGCCAGACAGTTGAGCTTGCAAACCCTTGAAGCTTTCCTAACTTAACTGTTTGCACGGGCGGAGGCAACTGGAGAAACGTACGCAGCGACAGTCGACAATTAATAACGACGCTAACAACCTATCGAAATAAATTGAAGACTCGCGATGGCGACATTAGCTATCAGGGTGACTAATTAGTCACTCGGAATATTTCATTCGGCTCATTATTAATAATGATAAATGAGGCGAAAGAAAGTTCTAGGGATCAAGAAGCTACCAAACTGTGTTCTCTATTACTGCTAAAGTTTACAATTTGAAAATAATAATTTAAATAATAATTTATATCATATGTGATATACGCGTACGCGGAAATAAACATAATATTCATATATTCAGCAAATATGTGCGGTGCGGAATTAATTAATCGCGTTCGATCAGTTCTGGTTCCCTGTAAATATAGCGAACGGTGGTAGCACAAAACACGTTTATGTAATATTTTTCATTCGCCTGGCGAAGCTCGAGGCGGACGCGCACGAGGTCTCCTTTTCTCTCCTTTACCATACATCACTCAAGGTATTCTTCGACAACCCAATATCTTCCACGGCTAAGTTTTTACCAGCCGCCGAAGAAGTGCACGGGCAGTCGAGCTGACTCCACTTAATTAAAAGGGCTGCCGGGATGGCCGTATTGCGACGCCGTCGTCGAGAAGGCGTGCGTTATCTTCGTCGTTCACCCGCCGCTAAGCGGCATCATATACACTCCAAACGCCTTCTTCTCCTCGCCCATCTTCACCGACCCTGCTCTTCCCCCCTCCCTGCTCCATGTTCCCGACATTAGCCACCTGCTACTTGTCCCGTCTTGAAGTTGCGCGAGCCACCCCGATTTCCCCTTCTCCGCGAAATGACCCTATTGCCCTTCGTGCAACCTGCGACCCACGTCGGATCTCCAGAGAATGGCAGATTATGTCTGCCAGGTAGAAACCGCTGTCAATTTATCGAGCAATACAGGTCGGGAGGAACAACGTTTTCGCTTGTCCTCACTTCGCTCACGTACACCTGATTCAATCCGACAAAATGCTGAGTCGATATAGCTGCTTAACCACGTCGGAAAACACCGACATTTTTCTCCGAGATCTGTTTGTACACGAACTGTCATTAATTAAATAGTCGGCAATTTATTGCAGCATAATTATTCATTGCCTCTCGTTGGCTAAATACTGTATTACCGGCGCTTAATTAATTAATCTATGACTGCAGGCTACAACTTATTAATCACTGCAGCCTACATTATTATCGATCGCGAATGATTTTGTGCTTGCGGACGTCATTCTTCACACGGTACGTTTTTTTGTCAGCATCCGATTTCGGTGAACATCCATTCCGTCTCTCCTCTTCCTCCATCCAGAGTAGTCAGGAAGACAATTTACAGGTCACAAGACCCTCGACAATTTATCGAGCATCATGAACTATGAAAACTAAACTTTGTTTCGTGGATGACACCATATCGATCTGTCTAATCCCATTTAGAACGAATATGATGGAAGACTCGCTCTTTTTTGACACGTTAGCTCCATCGGTCTGCTTTAAAACGTTGCAGGGAAACTCCGTGGGATAGTATATCGCTTAAAGCCCCGCGAAGTGTTGTGCTTTTTTTCCCCTCTTATCCGGGAATTTACGATGCAGCAAATTCTTGTTCCAGATTTCATTGCGCGGCATTATTTAATTTACGTAAACGTCCATCCACGTGTTATAGGTCAAGCTGTTTTTTTAGCAATTAGCAAATCAAATTATATTGAATTATCCACATATCAGTGCATTGCAATAAATAACTCGTTTACGACATTGCCTTAAGGGCATGTGCGTGAATCATATGCGTTATGCGCAAAACGTATCGGACAAACAATAACAGATACGCGCGTAATTTTATTCAATCCATAGAATTTATTATTATTGAATACGGTGCAGTCTGATGCAGATCTGTGAACGCGCGTTCATGTATATCTGCATTCGTGCGAAAAGAGCATGGCGAGCAGGGCTGGAGGAAGGAACTCCACACAAAAGTAAGTGGTAATGCGATTACCAGGTTTAACTCAGAGAGGCGGAGGAGGGAGGATAGGGAGAGAGACAGTCGAGTGAAAACAGATTATTTTAATTTAAAGCAACAAACTCTCTGATTTTCGTGCGCTGTAATCCTAACCGCGAATTGGATATATACGTATGTGCACTGCAATGGCTCTACAGTTTGAAAAATGATCTGTTAAATTGTTGAAAAAGATTGACGACGTTTAAACAGAATCCAAAAACAGAACAAGAAACAGCTTTTGTGAAAACGTTTCAGAATTGTCATAAATTTATTTGGAAGTTCAAAAAGCGTCGCTGCAAGTTGAAAATGTTAAATGCTAAAGCTCTTTGGATATAATAATTATAACAATATTCAAGGGACGTTTTGTAATAACAGAATATGCCAAAGTAGAAAGAAGACGAGAGTGCGTTAATTAAAAGCAGGTCAGTGTCGTGAAAAATTAATAAAAAACATGAAACAAGTGAAATGCGCGGGAGACACTTTTGGACAGAGTTGGGAAATGTGCAAACAGCTGGACGGGTCGCGCAGACCCTTTGCGGAAAAGGGGCGAAGATGTACTCATGGTAATGAAAATGGCAAAAAGCACTCCGGTGCTAATTAATGGAGGATCGTTTTGTGCTCGGAATCTTTTCGTCGGCACTTCACGGATTTTGTCAGGTAACCCGTTTCACGATTTCGATTCTCGTTTCCGTCTCTACGCCCAGCACGCTTCTTTCGCATCACTGTTTGTATTTCCGGCTGCTGCATTAACAAGTTTAACATTTTTCTCAGATTAGTACGGCACGCAAACGGATGTAAAAAAAAGTAGCGCAAATAGTGAGCACCGTTGCGTATAAATATAAATACATAAAATGCATTACGCGCGTCAGAAAATCCCAGTTTCCAGCATTTTGTTATGCGCGCATTTTTTTTTGCATAATAAAATGTTGCGTTTTAAACGCGTGCCTGCGTATCGCGCGAATCACGTGTAACGATGAAACGAATAAAAGGCAAGCATTGTTTTTCTTCTCCCGAAATCAGATCTCGCATTCCGTGTCACGCGTGCAAAGGGGGAAATTGACGGGAATCGGTGCACGTAAATTATCAATAATCCACTCAATTCAAACGCACCTTTAATTCAGCCGCCTCGTTAAGAGATTATTCGACGCTATCGTTTGCCGATCTCGTAATCGCGGTTAAACTCGATATGCGATTAGTATGCGGGCAAACACGCAATATCTCTAAACAAATACGCTACTTCGATAAATCCCGCGGAACGTGTGCACTCTCGTAAGCTCTCTCTGTACCTATAGCACCGGTAATTTATTTTGCCAGGCGATATTCCGTTCAGAATACCAAAAACTTATAAAGAAAAGATATCAAGTCTTCCTTCTTGATAATGCCGAACGACTGATAAAACCGTTCTACGGCCAATCACATGTGTCCGGATTTGCGAAAGGAATCACGGATATATGGATTCGTGGGGTCCTTTTGTACGGTGGATTGATATACCACACATGAAAGGAAAAGATGCCGTATTATTTCGCGTCTCATGATGGTGTCGACAATGCATGAAGAGATTCTGTGAAATCACGAAGTCAGTAAAAATCTATTTTCCCAAATAGCTTAACTTTCTCTGCGTAAGATCTCTCTTCGTAAGTTCTCATTGATGTATCATTATACAATCGTGAAAGAAGATTTTCATTACGCTGTTAAATATGTATAGCTTGTATTTCTAAAAATATTACAGCCGCGAACTTTGTGAAATTTATTTTCTTGAGCTTGTTTAAATCAAATATTATGAAAAAAACAATGAATAAATTGTCCGATACCAAGCTGTTTTATTTTTGGAACGTTATTTTCTATCGTTAAAAATAAGCGAGTTATTTCAGGTCGTTCTAGATATTGCCAGCTTGTTAACGATGGCTTTCATAACTTTGCATATTAATAAATTCTTAGTAGTTGCCTATCACGTATCTTCTCCCCTATCGAGCACACATGACGTACAAACAAGATCTCACGCTAGATCGACGATTCAGAAATAAACTTATCCCGTTAATGTCAAGAGTCGTGCAACAGTTTCCGATCATGCATTCATAACTCAGATCTGTATAATTAAATATCGATTCGTGTTAATTGACTCATTAGCAGCTACGATTTTACGTTTGGACTGATCCCGCATCAAGAATCGCGTCGTTATATCCGATTAGCGGACTATTTGCACGACGATAAGCAAGGCCGTTCCGTAAACTGGATTACTATCTCTCGGGCAACAATAATACTTCCAAACCGCCATCGCAGCGTCGCGACCGTTTCGGCGTCCGATCAACGAGAACGAGCTGTCGACATCGCTTTGAATGCCCGACTATAAAGGGGTGGGAAGTCGCGACAGGACTTCAGATAGCCCTAATGGAGAAAGAGATGTTAGATGGTTAAGGTCGATGGCGGGAAGCGAGCCCTCGTGTTAGAAACGCGAGCGATCAGGAAAGATAGAAGCGACGGGGACGGTGCTGTAACACCGCGCGTGTGTGTATGTGTGTATACGCCGGCGAGACAGTGCAAAAGAGGGCGAGAGTAGTGAGATTCGCGTAGAATCCCGATGGTTAAGTGGTTATCTTATCTTAACGGCCGCGCCGCAGCATCTCACCAGTCTGGCACCCTCTAACGCTCCCTAAACGGAAATTAACACCCACCCCTACGTCCTCGCAAGTCAGCCTCGGCACCCACGCCTGGAGCAACGCAAAAATCAATGGATATTATATCGCGACTCACACAGACACGCGCATACATACGGTACCCGTCGTGTTCCTACGATCCCTCGCGAGTTGTCTTATCGTGCGAAGAAAAGTGACGAGGAGCCGCGGCGTAAACACCCCCCGGGGTCTGGGCCACCCTAGATTGTTTGTTATAATAAAACTGCTAATTTCCTGAGGTGGCATGTCGGGCTCGATCGTCCAGACCCTCGTGCACCTTCGTACGGTTTGTGAACCAAGATAAAGGCGTCGGGAGGAAGTGACGCGAGATAAGAGCTTTACGGGTGGGCACCCGCGCGGTTTTACCGTCGCATTTTAGATGAAAGCGCGCTGCCATGACGAATCCCGTTAATGGAGAAACGCAAATGCAACTTACGGCACGGCGTCGAGAATACGTTGGCGTTAATGCCGATGTCGTGGTTTCTGCTAGATACTTGAGAAATCCAATACGGCGAGATTTCGTTGCGTTCAGTCTCTCTTTAATCTTCTCTCGCGTGGTCGCATAAAATCGAATTTCTTATACGAAAGCCTGATATATCAATATATCAGCTATAATGGAAAGAGGCTTTGTTTTTATCAGCAAATTAACCTGCTTTACATTATACTAGCTATCTTCCTGAGATAAAATTAACATATTTCGGACGAAAGCGCTACCGTACCATTTGCAGAGAAAATACATTAACGATTTTTAGAATTAATACGAATTGAAGGACAAGGAAACCCATATCCGTAATATTTAAATTCAAATTATCTTGAAACGAACGATGTTGGGGGGCAAGTTTATGGAACTTCGCGAATGGCATGGGAGTCATTCCGACATTATCTTTTCTATCGATAACGAAATACGCCACCTTCCACGGTCTCTCTATAGCGTGTGCCGTAAAATAAAAATACGCAATCGGCAATACATAACAAATGAGTAGGCCAACGGGTATTCGCCACTTCGGCACACAATAACCAGACGCGCGCCAACCCCTCGAGGCCCGCCCTGTGTCTCCTCGTTTCGTCGGCTATGAATATTCTGAGGCAAGCAAGAGCAGGGGGGCCGCGAGGGAGAGGTGGAAAATAGGAGAGGATAACCGACGGTATATCGCTTTTACCGCGCGATATATACACGGTCGGCGTGTGCATAAATGTCAGGTGCATTAATGATAACGCCCGATATTCGGCCACAGGTCTCCGTGGCGGAGGAGGGCGAGGACAAGGGACCAATTTGCCCCCCGCTTCCGGCGCAGTACCATCCAGCCACCTACAGCACGACGACGCCGCAATTACACAAAACCGTCACGGATTACACCGGTTGGTATCAATGTTAAAAGAATTAAAGACATACGCTTAAGTATTTCCGCTCGCGTCTACAATCCGGTCCGTTCGGTTCACTTTTAGCCGGGATTACGGCCGTTAAAGTGTTCGCCGCACAAATATGCACGTATCTAAGAATTTTTTAATTCTAATTGTTGCAAGTCCAATCGTTTCCTTAAAAGGCAATCGTTGAACCTGTATCGAACCCGTGTTCTTTCGGATACTCAACGCTTATTTTTTGAAATCTGTTTCGCTGATTTTATCAGCGTAAGTGCAATGTTTATCAGTAAAGTGCAAACGTTTCTATTCTTTCTTTCATTATATTTTTCAGTATTTTTATTCGTTTCTAATTCTTATACAAATTCTTATTTCTTCTTCGATCTATTTTATCGATAAATCTTCGACCTATTTCATCGACAATTTGTTGTACGATATAAATTCTATCTGAAATTAATTTATCGTCTTCAAACAACGACAACGTCAGAAATTGATCGGCATCCCGGTTACATCCAATTTCGCCAAAGACGTTTCCTGCACTTCCGTATTCGCTGACTTCGCCCCTTCTAGACATGGATAGTTTCGTGTTATCGCGGGAATTCTAACAGGCTGTCCCGAGTGACGGTCAAGCCGAGGTTTCGAATCTCTGCGCCTGGTTTCGCCGCGGCCGCACGACGTAGTTGGAATAGTCGACAAACTATTCCGTTGCGTCTCGTAGTTGGCACAGCTTGCTGGACACAGCGGGAGCCACAGTCCGATAGAGAGACTGTTTGTCGCGTCGCGCGACCTTGTTTAATCGAATTAGACTGGGGTCTTTGATTAATTAACTATCGGAAACGACAGCACGCTGTGACTCATCGACCGGTAATTTTCCGAATCCACAAATGTCAAAATTTCCGTGCAGGCGGGCCTGCGCGAGACGCGCGATATATAACAGTAATATCGTAATAAATTGAAATAGACGTTCTCTCCTTCTCGTTGCCTCCGAGTTTCCGAAAGAACTTCATTCGCTGCAGTTGGATGACGTTGGAGTTTCGCGGCGCTGCACGGAGTCTCGTTAAAAAATGGTAACGATCCACCGAAACTTGGAAACTCGGTGCGAAAGAACGGGAAGGCGTTGCAGGCGGCAATTCCTCTCGCCGACGGCTAGCCGTGATTATATTTTTAACTTTGTCGAATTTCTTGATTCTTTTCCGCTTCGCTCCGCCGCTCGGACAGGGATCAACGAGGTGCAGCCGGTTATTCCGCTCCTGCTTAACTCGACGATCAATCTTGCCAGGCCAATTCCGGCGGTCCAAGAATATCCGTCTAACCCGCCGCCCATACCGCCCCCGCCGGAAAAGTATTACGCCAGTACGGAGATCTGTAAGGTGAGTCGCAAAAATGTACGGTAGACATGCGATCCGCGCCGATTAAGCCCTCCTCTAGCATTAACGTAGGCACTTCGAACGCGAAACTGTGTCAAACGCCGTCTCGTGACCGTCGGATCTCCGTCACGATCGCCGAAAGGGAGGCAACCTTGCAAAACCGGCCACTGGGGCTTATGTAAATCGCCAAGTTAATTCGAATATTATACCGCCTGACTTTTCAATTTTCGCTTTCTACGCTCTAAGATAGTTCAAATATACGTGTAGTATTTCCGTTACCGCGCAACGTGGAATTGTCCCAGAAACACAAGTATCGAATGCTTTTTCATGGGGATTACTTGAAACACTGTATTATTGATAATCTTTTCATACTACTGGAATATTTCTATAAACAACGCTAATTGCGTGCTGCATAAAATATGTTTCATGGCGTATATCATTGTACTGTATACATCGACTGCGACTTAATCTCGTTTTCAACCGGGGTTGTTTTCTCTATACAATATGCACGACGCAAAATACTTCATCCTGTGAATTATGAGGATTAATGACCGAAAAACGAGGAAACAACGGAGCACTATCAATCATAACTACCGCGAAGAAAACATCTTTCGTGGGCATACACAGATTATAGAGCGATAATGTAAAGGGCGTGGTTATTGATTACAGTAGTTCTACGAGGGGGAGCGTGCGTGTGTATTTCTGTTTGATTATATTATCAGATTTGATTAATTTACGGGAAAGCAAAATTGCATTGAAAAATGTATATCATGATTATAAATCCCAATATTATCTTTTACTCCAATATTTATCGAAGTATTTTCCTTCATATAAAAAAGAAGAGATATTCATTCCATTTCATTCACATCGTAATATTAGACTTCTTTTATATTTTTCGTGAATAAAAGTACAAATATTTACTTATAATTATTTGCTTCGACATATTCATATAACATATTGATATTACACTATATTAATTCGAGGAGATGTAATTTTGATCTCGTGTGTGTATCACGTCGCAGAGTCCTCTACCACCACTGCCACCCTCGCCAACACCAAGTACACCACCGCCAATGAGTGCGAAAGCTTCTAGCAGTATAACTAGTTACAGTCCGGAAGATATGCTCACGGAGGAAGAGGAGGAAATACCCGAGTGTGTCCTTGATTTTCCACGGGAAAAACTCAACATCGTTGAAAATCTCGGCTGCGGATACTTCGGCGACGTTCACCTCTGCGAGGTCGACAGGTTTCCTGGCTACGACGAGGTTTTCAGAAATACCTCCAGCGATCTAGTTATTGTTAAATCCTTAAAACCAGGATCTTCTGACGCTCTTAGGTAAGAATCATATAAATTTTCCTTGATTTATATAAAAGTATATTAAAACCAAGCTATGGATATTGAATATTTTATCTTTTGAGAAAAATAATCGTGTCTCTAGTAATCGAAAAACAGCAGCAGTCACAAATGATAACTGACGTCTTAAATTTTTAATTTGATTTATTATTATTATTTTAATTTGATTATTATATTTAATTTGATCATTATTTTAATTTTTAATTTGATTTATTATTATTATTATTTAATGAAAAATTTGATCATCCTTCTATATTCTATTCTTATATCTTTATTAGTCTTGATAATAATAATATTTTAATAAAATGAATAATAACAATATTTAATTATAACATTATACGATAGCGTGAAACTTCGCATCGATTGAATTCTAGCAATTACTATCAATATTGCACCGGCGCATTAATTTAATCACTTGTCATTTTGATTCTATCAGAAAGGTAAAAGTATGCATTGAGTAAATATGTGCGTTTTTATATGTACGAAGCTTGGATTCTCGGGACGGTAACCGCTCCTACGGCAAATAAAAACAGAAAGCGAAAGCAGCACGTATATATACGTCGACGATAGAAAATTATTCCAATAGATTATAGAGCGCCACGTTAACGGCGTAATTCAATAACGCGGCGCAAAGTGATTCCGAATGTAATGACACGCCACGCGCATTAAGTAGATGCGGCCGGATAATGCGGAAGGGCTTTAAGCGATCGATGATTGGCATGTAATCGAATAACTCGTTCGTGCTCGCACGCGCATGTCCGCGCGTCAATATAATTTTTCATAAAGCGGCGAGAAGAGTTATCTCGCCTTTAGGAAAATTGGAAACGTTAAAACTATTCTGTATTCAGAGCGTCTTTCTGCGGTTTAGCGATCGGCAATGTGAAATATTCGCCAATAATCTTGTTTACCTCTGAATGTTATTTATGTTTTGCAATTTTCGAAATCCCGTCCCCGTCTAAACCCCACCATTACGACCTACTTAGCGAATCAGTGCGTATGCGCTGTACGTGCCTCATCCCGGCTTTTTCAGTGGAATATTTGAAAATCGGTAACCGCTGATTACAGAGCGATACTGCGCAATGTATTTAATTGGATAATATTGTATGAAGAAAATAATTCTCAATATTTCGCGCGCTCTGTAATGAATATATATAAAATACAATGAATAAAAATTACAAATTGCATCGAGTAATACCTCATATTACCGCGTCATACGTAATTACATGTAATACGCAATACCACACTGATCCGATTCACCTCAAAAGGGATTTATTTCTCTATATAAGGAATATTTCAGAAAAATCTAGAACAGCAGAATCCACGCATGAAGGTTCTCGCAGCTCAACCATGAGCACTACATCAGCCAATAAAAGACTTCCTTTTATTGCATTCGCGATGCCGCTATAACAACGTTTTGTTCGTCGGACGATTGCGATTTTCGCTCGGAATAGGCCGATAGAGATAGGAACAGGCAGCGGAGCGCATCGTACCGAATTCACTGGTCCGACGACGCGTTGTCGTCGCAGTAGCGAAAGGATGATCCCCGCAGACAGGATCACGGATGGCATTGTCTACAAAACACATTTTGCCGACTGGGAAAAGCCCGCGAAACCCGCGTTGTCGCGCGAAATGGATGCAACTCATGTTAGAGCGCAATCGTTCTCGGTGGCCTTTATTCTTTTTCACGCTCTTCTTTCTGTTGGCTACAGCATTCCGAAAAGGTCTATCAATCCAATCTGCCTGATAGATTTTCGGTTTTTTTACCCTATTACATCTCTTCGTCTGACGATTGAATTTTTCGATGCAAAAAGAATTTCATTTTGCGTGTTGACATTTTCAATTAAGTAAGTTTATGTCGCGCGTGCACGCGTATTCCATGCAAAAATGTACTGATGGTTTTTAAAATGTTTCTCAAAAATTAATATGATATATAAAGCGCGTTAGTCGACCAAATGCGTATCTCATCAACGGAATTCAATATTATAATACATCACATTTATCCGAAATATATTCGTGTTTACTTCTCTAAATGAAAGCGTGCTCGTCTATGCAAATGCGTAGAAGTCAATAAAAATGCAAATTTTTAATATTTTCACAGATATCATGGAATTATTAGGAATTATCTTGCGCCGTAATGTCTATGAAATAGTCACTTTTTACGGCCAGATAAAATTGATTATCCGACTGTAAACTAATAAATTGACTCATTAATCGTTACAATAATTTTTCATTGAGACGATTTTACGAGTGTCACAAATTTAAAAAGATATAGGTTTCAATTTTCATACAGTCCATCGAGTCCATCGAATCCACAAATCATTCGAAATGGCGGTTTATTTCATGTTCTACGTCGTCTGCACTCGCCGAAATTTACTCACACGTGCAGCAATAGTCCTTATTCACGATTGTCCTTATTCGTGACTGGCGCTGTAACCCTGTGGATAGATTTCCCTTTTATCTTTCGGACCTTCGCATCGCTTGGCTCCCGTTCTTTCTTCCTCGCAAGACAGGAAACCTCCGAAAGACAAGCAAGCGATACCGGAACGGAATATCTGCATTACTTCCAGTGTATATATCCGCGTCCGTATTCAATACTCACGGCCTCGGTACCGCGGGCACCTATAAAGATATTACTTCCGGATGCTCCATGTGTTTTCCAGGATAGAATTTCAACAGGAGGCAAAGAGACTGGTACGACTCGCCGATCGAAATGTCGCGCGGCTACTCGGTGCCAGCCTCGAGGACGATCCCATGTGCATCGTATTGGAAAACGGCGAGTACGGGGATTTGAATCAATATCTGCAGAGTCACATCGCCGAAACTTCCAACTTGCACACGGCCAAGACACTTAGGTATGATGAACACGATATTTTTCTAACTTTAATTTTCAACAATAATAAGATTAAGACCGATGAATTTAAACAAATATAAATATGAGAAATGCCATTTTCGGTCGCGGCGGTTCTTGATGCCTAATAATAATTATCTTTGTGAATATTCCTGCTCATACGAACTGCGCGCCGCATATTCGTCACGCATATTTATATTTGTTTAATTTTCAATTTAATTGTAATTAATTGATATTATTAATTCATAAGTATTTGCGCGAGTGTCATAATGTCATAACGGTATTATGTGTATATGACATCTTAGGAAAAATTTTTATATATTTATTCATTGGCAATATATCGGTGATCATTACATCACACTTTAGATGTTAATCGTGTTTTATCATCGAGGGCACATCCCATAATAGTCCTTGGTCGTTCATAAATACGTGCCATTACGTTTTTAAGGGATCGTTGGGGAATTCGGTTTGCACATGGCCAGAGGTACATGACGAAAAATGCATATGTATCCCGGATACGGTCGTTATTCGAGTAATTAACGTAATTTAATGAACACAAATTTGATACTACGGCGTGGAATAATTTGTAACATTGGTACCATCGTATCATTTTAAAAGCGATACATTATCGATGTCCGCTTTAATGCACACTGCCAATCGGCATTGCGACACTCGAAGTAAATAACATATCATCCGAAATAGATATGCAATTATGTGATCATCACCATTTTGACATAAAATCAATGAACCATATTTCGACGTGGCCCAAATTTCACATTGATACGATCACCGTACTTCCGCGTAAGTTGTTGCGCCTGTTAGAGCATTACCTTTACATTATCGACAGATAATAAATTCATTTATAATTAAAACTAATAAAATAAATCTACTTAATTAATTAATTGGCGAATTGAAACGCAATATTTTGTTTATTAATTGATTAATTCAATTAAGCTAATGAAAATATCAAGATTGTCGTGTGTCATATTAATTATAAAGTTCGTTTATCGAAATTTATGACGCGAGAAACTACTAATATTTTACAATATCGCGAATACGTCAAACAGAGAATGATTCGCGTATGTGCACGTGTACGTGATGCAGCATGAATTACCTTTTACGTTGTTATAAATGCATTCGAGCAACTCTACAATAGGCCTCCCAGTCGAACGCGATCGTGCGAATTTTTGTTTTATTCTGTCGCCGCGAAGAACGTCAGTTCCAATCAGTCCGGAGGGCGCGTGAAAACGCGCGATGACCAGGACTACGCGGAAAGTACTCGAAATACGAGAAATCGGCTGAAAATGAGAGGTGAGCGACGGAGAGGATCATCGGTGCTCGTGACAGGTGTCGGCGAAGCGTGTTTTCCCGCGCGATCGTTTTCAGCTTTCGCGCGAGATGAAGCAGCCGCCGGAGATCGCGCTTTGTTCCCATCAAGTGCCGCGGAAAATATTGATGTACGGGATATTCAATCATTCGTGCCCTATGCAATGCGAATAATACCATTTACTATTTCGCAATTGCAATAGTAGAAATAACTGTTACATCTTACTGTTACATTTTTTTAGTCTCATCGTTTGGAAATTGGTTCGTTTTTTTCGTTATTTTTAACGTCATATACCCAGATAGCACAGGTGGTCGTTATGAGTTCAAAAAGAATTTACTTTTTTAAATTCTATATGAATTAGCGTTATCTGTTCGAAATGAACTCAAAAAGAATTCCTTTTCAATAGTATTCTTATGGAGTATAAAAAGAATTCCTTTTGTATCTGAAAAAGAACCCAGAATTGGTGACATAAAAGTGAATTCTTTTTGAACCCTTAAGAGTGCTTTT
Organism: Aphaenogaster ashmeadi; assembly: GCA_003063805.1. Lineage (NCBI taxonomy): Eukaryota > Metazoa > Arthropoda > Insecta > Hymenoptera > Formicidae > Aphaenogaster > Aphaenogaster ashmeadi. Next base: position 219,691 of record NJRQ01000149.1, read on the forward strand.
AGAACAGAAATGGGATGAAAAAGGAATTCATCTCTTATAATTCGGGGATTTCAAAAGAATTCTTTTTGGATTCTCTTTGCTACCTACACCGAAAAAACGATAAGATTGCCACAACCACAATAATAGTAATATTTGGTACAGCCACGTCCAGTGGTTGTCACATTCACATTGTTTTGTGTAGTGCACCTATATATGTTTGTCTCAACATTCACTATGTTTGCTGTACTAAATGCATATAGTTGCCTTCACATCAATGTGGTTGTCACAACCACAAGACGTGGCTGTACCAAATATTACTATTATTGTGGTTGTGGCAACCTTATCGTTTTTTCCGTGTAGGTATACATCATTAAGACGCTAAATAGAGCTGAAAATCTATTACAATAATAGGCAAGATGTAGATGTATTTTCAGCAATCTGATTTTTCAAAAAATCCGAAAAAGATCTAATGCTAATCGCCTGCGTGAATCACACGACGTATGTGCAACTTTATGCGGATGATTCAAATGCGACAGCATTTGAACAACTTGTGTATAACAGCCACACCTACGGCAGTATTCCCCGAAGTGGTTAATTAAATCGCCGACGTATGTACTGTCGTTCATAAGCGAAATCGTTTTCATTTATGTCCGCGAGTCGCCGTTTTAACTGCAGTCAGTTTGTCGCACGAGCGAATCCAATATCCAGGACCGACAGAATAGCCGAGCTTTCAGTACGGCCGCCGGTAACCGAATTGCATTTCGCCGACGTCGCAAATGAAGCTTTAAGAATCGCGACGCTGAGTCGCCCGGAAAATTTTTACACGGCGCGATATTAGACACATCGTACGTATTGAAAATTCACTCCTGTTTCAGTAGCTGGACTGTACACGAGAATTAAATCCAATTTGTATAATTAACGTCTTATGCCGTTTCGTTTCGTAAGACAATTGAATAATAAATTAAAATTAGAAATTCCAGCTTGTATGTGTCAAAATAATAAAAAGGTTAAGGCCAATAACGAGCAATATGGGTAGATGTCAAATTATAAAATATTATTTATTGTTTCAATGTGAGAAACAAACATCGGAGAACGTTTCGACTGTACGAAGTCATCTTCAGCTCAAATAATGAAAGATATAAATCAATAAATCAATAAAATACAATTGAAATGGATAACATATTAGAACGCATAGTGTTAATATAAAGAAACTTACAATTGATAAATTTAAATTCCCTAACGTTAAAACCTAATTATTAACAGTTATGAGTACGTCACATCCAAATTTTAAGAATTGATATAAGTATAATAAATAATAAATAAATGTAATTTTAAAATTTAAACGAATATCTAACAAGTCATAAAGGGAGATAGATAAGTGATAACAATCTATGATTGATTTATCGGTCGGCAGCGAGAATAAATCGAGTCGAATGGTAAAATGAATGTTATAGTGTGTGTCAATTAATATATAAAAGTCATATTCAAAGAATATTGAATAATTGAATATGTCTTCTATGAGGTAGAAGTGCTAATAAGAGCACAATGCGAACGTACTGTACAGTCCGTGGTCTTATGTGTGTCACTCCCTTTATGACTTGTTGGATATTCGTTTAAATTTTAATTACATTTATTTATTATTTATTATATTTATATCAATTCTCTTAAAATTTGGATGTGACGTACTCATAACTGTTAATAATTAGATTTTAACGTTAGGGAATTTAACTTTATCAATTGTAAGTTTCTTTATATTAACACTATGCGTTCTAATATGTTATCCGTTTCAATTGTATTTTATTGATTCATTGATTTATATCTTTCATTATTTGAGCTGAAGATGACTCCGTGCAGTCGAAACGTTCACGATGTTTGTTTCTTACATTGAAACAATAAATAATATTTTATAATTTGACATCTACCCATATTGTTCGTTATTGGCGTTAACCTTTTTATTACAATTGAATATAATATTATATTGAATAATAATATGATTAATTATCAGGGTTAGGAAGTAACGCGTTACTTGTAACGCCATCATCGTTACTTTTACTTTTTTATAGTAACGATTTGGTAATGACATAACGTTTTTTATAACGGTAACGATAACTCCAGGATTGGGAAAATTATTTTTGAAAAGTAATTCGTTACCGTTATTCATTATTCATTGAAAAACCGTTAAAAGTAACGCGAAAGTCACACATTACTTTTATTCGTTACGTAACGAGTAAAGTAACGAGTTACTTTTTTCAATGAGTAACAAGTAACGGTAACAAATTATTTTTTAAAAGTGACTGTTCTTGGCGTTACCATTACCGTTTTGAAAAAATATTATTTCATCATTACTAAATCATTAGTATAAAAAAGTAACGGTAACGGTAACGGCGTTGCAAGTAGCGCATTAGTTCCCAACCCTGATAATTATATCGATATTTTCATTAAGGAAAAATCAACTGTAAATTATTAGTAATATAAAAAACAAATATTGTGAGACCTACATATGATGCTGTTTCGATGAAGCATTATTTCCGTATTACACTGTATACGACGAGCTCAAATACTCCAATTCTTGAAGTGAACGTTTATTTGTCGTGGCCAGTAAAATAAGAATATATTGATGCATTAACGAATCAGATATGGAATTTTCTTGCAATCGTTTTAGATATTATTGCTTTCGTTTCATATAGTACATACCTACGTTTACATCGTAACAACGTTAAGTGTAGCAGAACGACATGCTACCATCGAAACGACTCTATCGGCGTATCTCTCACAGAAATAGCACGCAGAGTCGTTTCGATGTAAATGGTTTGCATCCTACGTACTACAAGCGTAAATAGTAAAAACGTAGTACCTAGCTACCATCGTCCTCAGCGAATGCGAACGAACGCTAACGCTCGATCGTAACTAACACGTCCGTTTGTCGCACTTTGCCCAATTTTCAAATTCAATTTTGCTGGAAATAAAAACAATACAGAAACAAGTCTGTATACACAAAAGTAAAGAAGCTTTCTTAATCTCTTTTGCTACAAATTGCAAGTGAAAGATGTTAAATATACTTAATATAAACTCTAACCAAGCATACGCTGTATTACTTACTTCCAACATGGGAAAAATATAAAGTATCTTTCGTCGTAATGATTTGCGTCATTCCTAGTTATAAAAGGCAAAATATGTCTTCATGTACGAAGGAAGAGAGCTCGACAAGTTAATTTGGACTCCTTGATTTACTTTGTAAAGTAGTTTTGTAAGTAACGGGAATATCTTATTTTACTTGCGTCAAAAATGTTGCTCGACTACGGCTGAGTTGGTACGGTCGAGTGTCCGCTGTTTGTGGCGTTGCTTGCTACAAACGCCTCTATGTATACTGAGGAGTTTCTCCGAGTAAACTTCACGAAGTAACCGACCCCGTTCTTCGTCTTGCAGTTTCGGCACATTGGTTTACATGGCCGCGCAAATAGCATCCGGTATGAAGTATCTTGAGGAAATGGACTTCGTGCATCGGGATCTTGCCACAAGGTAAGCGTGCACTGTTTCCCATAAGTTGCTTTGAGGGCTTGCTCATTAATGAACAGGTGTTGTTTGCCATATTATTGGTTTGCTGTCTTGAAAGCGAAACTAAATACATGCACCACAGAACCCGTCAGTCTTCCTTTCGCCCCGACAAGCTTATATGAGAGCGAAAATGCAGAGAATGAAATAATATCTCCGATGAACTAGCCAATTCCTTTTTGATGTCGTTACAACGAACATAAAAGAGACAATTTCTTAATATTTTTACACATGGCTAAACAGTTAGGTCCTGCGCACAATGGAGGAATATTAGATATTAGGAATAGGAATTAAAATTTTTAAATCAGTTTCCTCAACGAATATTGAACGTAACGCATAATGGATATTAATAAGATATAAGACATAAATGTGTTATACGAAACACAACATAACTTATTATTTATCTATAGTGTTCATTGATTCTAAAACTCTAATTCCTATTCTTAATATCTAATATTCCTCCATTGTGCGCAGGGCCATAGACTTTTGAGATATAAAATATTAACGCTTTTTATATATTGGTTTTTAAAATTAAAGAAAATTAACATGCATATAATATTGCTTGTATGCATCCATATTTATTACAATAATTATATATTTAGTATGAAGCAATTACGGGATAAATTGAAATAATACATTTGATTATAAAATATAGCTGCAGTACAGCCTTTGCTTGGAAATCCAATAAATTTCATTGATCTTAATTTCGTTTCCAGAAGAACGCTTTAATTTCTGCCTGCAGTGATTCGCAATGATCGCTAGACGGAATCGTTTCATGCATCAAATAAACAAACAAATGCATACTCTATTCGATCTTTTTGTAAGCGTACGAAAGCTTGCCTCTGGGCATTACGATGGGATTGCTTTATTACGGTGGTCGATTGTTTTATCGTCTCATTCCCCTTCCGTATATACGTAACGATTCCGCTTGCCCCTAGACCGTGCTTTTCCACCCTCCACGCGATTTGGAAACTCTTGAAACCCGACAGCGCCGGCAGCGCGGCACGACAACCAATATCGTGGAGCTATTAAAAGCGAGGGGATGAGATAGGCACGGCCGGAAGGGCTTGGGCCGTGTGTTCGAATTATTAACTCTAATCGTAAACCTTAATTATCATGCCCCGTGGCGCGATCGTTGTCGCGACAGTAGCGAGGGTACAAGAAGCTAGACGAAAGGGGTGAAATTTATTCGTGATTTATAGAATTGGGTTCAGGGCTAAATTCAGGGCTAAATTCTACCGGCGAATGCGGCAAGTAGCGAATAGTTCTACCATTAGGAAGTAGACGGTAGCACGTTGGATTCATGCTATCTTCGAGAATTATGCTAATGGCAGAACAAGAACGGAGTGAAGAATGACAAGTCCAGAATGATAAATCGATGTTTATTCGCGTCGCACAAGTATCATACACTTTCTTAGAACACTACAGATTTTTTATGACCATTTTGCATAAACATTCAACATCTTTTGTAATTTTCATTAACTTTTCCGACGTATCTTTTAATTTGTACGAAAATATTTTACCAGGATCTTAATCCGTCAGCAATGTATATACGTGTGTAACTGAAATTATATGAGCTAGCGTAATACATAGATTCGCGCGATTTCGCAGCGATTCCAAAAATCGTAAAAGAGTATGATTGCCTTTGAATGGGAAAATAAAAAAACGACAAGCAAGATTTTTACGGTGCCAGAAGCAGAAAAACTTGCTGGCAAATCAGGCAGAGCGCAGACGTTGACAACGGGTGTGAAAATACCCACCGGTGCGCGTAAAATAAAAGCGTCATGGTAGCTTCTAAACCATCCCCCTCGTCGCCTCACGAATCACCCCTTTGGCGTGGAGCGCGATAAACGACGAGGTTTACGCGCAAATCAGCGCGAAACTTAGAACGACCGACGTTTTCGACATGCTCGCAACGAATCTACCATGAGCTGCTTAAATGCGAACTTCTAAACAGGATCTCGCAAACAAGAAGCGATTTTACGCATCAGGCGTCCATCGTGTTTTATTAAAGAAATTTATTTGTTAATTATTGAAGACTTTGTTGTCTAATATTTCAAATTATTATCTCTTTTACTTGTTTTAACACTAAAACTACCACCGCCGACCAAATGTAAACTTTTGATTAAAAATTCTGCATTCAATGTTATCGCTTTTCCTCAATTGACTTTACGACTTTTTCTTAATATACATATAATCAATTTCTCAATATCTATCTCTCTTCTTCTTTCGTTTCTTCTGATAAACATATTACCTGCATTCAATTAGAAAAAATAAAACTTTTATTTAAAAACCAGTTATTTGACCGGTTCGGTAGAAATAAGTATACACAGTAGCGCTCAAAAGTCTTTTGACAAATAGTATTCTGTGAATTACTTTAT
>NJRQ01000149.1:225817-250825 GCA_003063805.1 Aphaenogaster ashmeadi
AATTGTCAAAAGACTTTTGAGCGCTACTGTATAAATTGTCGGTAGCTTTAGTGTTAAGTATTTTATAATCAGTTTTATAATGCATCTTTATCTTGATATTTTATATATACACGGAGAAAATTTTATATTAAAAATTACTATGTATGGCAGTAGGCGTGGACTATTGCTGGAATTATAAAAATTTTTACTATGTTTTTCATTGTTTTACATAGTAAAAATTTTTATAATTCCAGCAATAGTCCACGGCTACTGCCATACATAGTAATTTTTAATATAAAATTTTCTCCGTGTAGTTATAGATATGTATATACTATCAAAAGATAGTATAAATATCTATAATCATATATTTATATATGTATATATATGCATGTATATGTATGTATATCTATAACCATATATAGAATTAAACTAAAAAATATCAATTTAATATTTTTGAAATGTACGAAAAAAAATCATAAACTGCGTTTAGTTATGCTCGTACGATACTTCGATAAACTACTCTGTTTGTTTTTGATACGGCTGCCACGTGCAGAAAATATAAAAAATAGAACGCACAAACACATATTCATTTAGCCGTGTACTCGATACGAACCGATAGAATATTGCATAGTTGTACAGTTAGCAGAGATCTCATGGCCAGCGTTAATAAAAAGAATGGAAGTGTTAATTTGATCAAAAAATAATTTTATTGTTTTTCAGTTTTAAAATTCGCGAGATGGAAATATTTCGGAATGCGTTACATAGTGGGATCAGAAAGGGACTTCACAGAAATTAAGAGACGAACATTTTCGGATGTTTTTCAGAAATTGTATCGTGTGTCGCGGATGTACGGTTAAAGTATCTGATTTGGGCAGCGGACGAAGCGCATATGCGGCAGATTACTTCCGTGTCGAAGGACGTCCTCCATTACCGATTCGATGGATGCCATGGGAATCAATGCTAATGGTGAGTGTACAATAAATGCTTACTGCATATTTAAACACTATATATTTTAACTTTGTCTCTCTTCCTCTTTCTCTATTTCTCTTTTTCTCTCCTTCTTTTTATCTCGATATTTTTCGCCTTTGGGCATCGGGAGATTTAGCGCTCGTAGTGGCATAGCTTTCCGCGTGTGTGCTTCTTCCGGAAGCTTCCGATTTAGACGGGCGCTCGCGCGTTAGCGGCAATAAAGATCGGCGATGCGAAAGTTCGATAGAATTATAAATAAAAAAGAGGATAAATCAAATTGGCGCAAACGACTTTCGCTCGTAAACGAGCGAAATAGAAAAGGGGGACAAAACGAGAACGGCTCGTTTTGATTTCACTCCACGCATGGGTGGGACGCGTTGTTTTGACGAACTACGGTTACGCATCCCGGCGATGAAATTCGGTTTCGCTCGGATGCGTACTTTTTTTTCATTGTTTTTCACATCCGGAAGTAAAACCTCTATCCGCCATTACATATCGCGCACTGCCCAAGTCGAGGTTATTTTTTTGCAATCCATCATAAATGCATTCAACAGTCAGGTATTGCAATATGAAGAAGTATCTCTTATAGATTTATAGATACGATAAAAGCATTGCGTTAAATATCAGGAAGATACATTCCGACACACGGATCATTAAAGATCTGTGTATTATAAAACGCTTTATTGCAAATGAGATTACGTATGATGCGTATTTGCCGATATCTCTATCTTTTAAACGAATTCGCCAATTATGCCATTAGTTCGTATTGATACGCGCCAAGGTATGTGCGATGAAATTGATTTAGAACTGTAATTGATTATTCTTCTTGTTAATCTGTTCTTCCTATTGCGCGCAAAATGAATCGCATTAGAGATTTCTGTTCAACCGTTGGAAAATAAAAAAGTTTCGAAGCCTGTTATTTGTAAAAGGTTAAGAAAAATTCCCGTAATAAAGCTTAATCCCCGGTATTTCCGAATGGAAATTAAGTTTTACGTTTCATTTAATGTAATTTGCCTTTAATTTCTCGATTGTCGCTGCCAATATCGAACTGTCGATCCGCGAAACCGCTCGACATCAGGCCGATAGAGCTGTCTGCGGTCACGTTGGTATTAGCGAATTGAGCTTGCCCCATCGCAGCGAACGATACGCGTCATTGAGCTATAAAAGTGCCGGAGAAAATATGCGATACGCGTTTGGAAATTCATTTTCGATGTTGAGCGGCTTTTTCGGCTTAACCGCTCGACAATCCAAACACAATCGTTCCGCTTCGCGAGCTACGCGTCGAACATGGCTGTTTCAGCTGGCGTTACAACGTGGACGACGATACGGAAGATACTCGCGTTTACTTTACGCGAAAATTCGGAAAAATATGTGCCGGCTGGGAGCCAGCGGAAGAAGCGAACTTTTTTCGCCGGTACTTAAAAGCGTTACGAGCGCGATGTGCCAGTGCAGTGGAATAACCGCGCTATAGTCAAACACCACGCTGTAGTCAGACACCGCGCTGTATAGTTAGATACTCTGCAGCGGCCGGATAATAATAGTACATTTAATAATAGCAGAATCGTGATAGTATATTTATGCAGCTGACAAATTTGTTTTATAAAATATAGAATATCAATAATCTAAAAGACATCAATTCAACAATTTAAAGTCTGTCATCAACAAACCGACTGGAATGCGAGGCCTCAATTACTGAAAAATTTAATGAGTTGACTGTGAAGACCTTTAAATATTCAATCATTTAAGCATATGAAGTTTTAAAATATAGGGATTTATAAATCTGGCCGTTTAATGGCGCAAATTTTCAGAAATATATAATCTCTGTGAGACGATTATGCAAAGATAAAAAAGATTTGATAAATCGTTAAAACTTTTAAAAATTATAAAGTTATTGTTCTTTTATATATTGCTTTAATTTAGGTCTCATTTACGCTTTTGTTTACGATTGAATATCTTTTTGCCTGAAAGATTAATTATACACGTCAAAGATATTAATTTAATTTTAGTATCTATTAACTATGCATAGATGTTGTATTGATATTATATTCTTTGTCGTCATTTGCGGAAATAGCATATTTATTGTACCTGTGTAATGGCAAATTAATATCAAAATGGTGATTCGACGAAACAGAAATGAGGCTGGGAAATATAGTATTGAATAGCTAGTTGGCGTCGTCATTTCAAACTGACTGCGCCATTAATGTTTCATTATTGCCCATCATTTATCCAACCTCCGCCATTGTGCCGCGCTAATGAAACGATCCCGCGTTCGTACGCGCGAAATACCGCTTCAAAAATTATCCGGGATTAGTGTCGATTTAATGAGTTCATATCGATCTTGCGATCATGAAAATCGTTCTTCATAACAAGAATCATTTAGCGATCTCGCATCACAGAGTTTGTTAAATCGCGATGCGACGATGTTTAATTTACTGTTATCCAGAATATTTACGGGAGTAACAAATAAAACGTAACAGTATTTTTTAAATAGAAGGACGTTAATCTACACATGGGATTTAATGACACTTTTTCCTTTCTTCTATTGTATTGCTCAAATGACGAACGTTTGCTTTATGCACCAATGTACGTAACATTACATTTTGTTGTTTTTGCTGGTTTATTGCTTGTACAAAACAGATTGTTATTTATTGCGCGCGCGATAAATTATTTAGCTCCAACAATTTGAATTAATGTAGGAGTATAATGATGCGTATATAATTTTCTATCGTGCACTTCATAAATAATCGAATCATGTCTTAAGATCCTCCCGAACATGCGCAAACTACAAACTCTGCACGCATATGCAATCTTCCCAGCGTACTACCGGCAGCAGAGATTATGTAATTGAAGTACCTAAGTCGAGGTAATTTCACATCAAGTACACAATCGTTTATCGTAAACCGATTCAAAATTGCGATGTTATTGTACAGCAAGTCTCCGATTGTCTCTCTCTTATTAATATTCTATCTTTGTCATTCCGTCCATTATGGTGATTATTTTCTATAAACTCGTAAATAATTCGAAATGTTTGTTTCTGCTTATTATAAATTATTATAACTTATTATAAATCTCGTTAGAAGTAAATATACAGTTATTTACACCTTTTTATGATTAATATACATATAGAATACATTTATTTTCTATACTCATCCTCAGAAAATAGTTGTATAATTGCATTGCTTATATCAATTAAAACTTGTAGCTACTAAAGCTTTTATATAGCTTGCCGTTAATATTTTATCATATAATTATTTTACTTGACGGATCATACACATGCCAATGGAAGCGGAAGGTACATCCAACCGTCAATGTGAGGAAAAGAGTAAAATCGTGTAACTGCTTTATGGCGTTCCGCGAAGCTTGGGCTTAACTGAGTTACTCGGTTGAACTTTGGGAAACTCGAAGGCGCATACAGTTTCCATAAATTACTCCTTCACGCTCAAACATTAGGTTTCCGCGCCGAGCAAGTCGCACTTTTAATCATTTTTGCGGCTTACCAAAAACGGATATTAACTTAAATGTGTATATAAAAAAATGTATACTTGAATACCCTAATATTATCTTCTTAATAAGTAATCTTTATGCAAACGTGCGTGTGCGATGCGTAAGAAAATTTACTATTGAATAATTCGATTTTCTCAATATACATTTCAAATGTATTGTACCGTAGAATAAACTTATCCAATTAGAATGCTCAACAAATTCCGATTGCTCTTAAACTGCAAATACTAAAAGCTGCCGGAGTTAACGAACGTAACAAATGAACTTTCGTAAAATTTTCTTGGATGTGTTTACATTATACAGGGAAGGCACACGTGCAAGGGCGACGTCTGGGCGTTCGCCGTCACGCTGTGGGAAATTCTGACGTTCGCGCGGGAGCAACCCTTCGAAGAGTTTCCGGATCATCGGATAGTGGAGAATGCGACTTACTTTTATCAAGAGGATGAGCGAAGGGTAAGTATGCGGAGTAATTCTTCGACTTCTTTCCGTCATTGTGTCCGGCGTACTTAATGTAATGAGCGCACTGAGTACTTGATTTCGCGTTGAGTGCCTCGCGAAGCTTTCAGAGCTTTGAACGCCGCTATTTATTCCGTCTTTCAGACTTCTGATTACCTTACTCCGTAAATTCTTACTGCATTTTTTCTTTTTTTTTTCGCGTAGCTTTTTTCAGTAGCAGTCTAGACGCGTACCCTGCTTCTCTGAGGCTAACTGTAGGACAATTAATGTCGTTGAAAAAGCAAGTTTAAATAAACGCGCACGGTGTCGAACGTGTAATTACAAAAGTGGGTCGCGAGTGTTTCCATGAAAATGGCAGAACTACTTGCTTAGTAATTCATATAATGTAATAAATATTGCGTCGCGCTCGAGCCCGTCGCGTTCATTTTCCCAACGTCAAGAGTACTCCAAACTAACACGCGCACAGTAAGAATTGTTATTCTGCTCTCTCAGTTTTATAGGCCATTCATATTTACGAACGATTAATTACATAACAAATATTGCGATTAATTACGAACGCGAAGTATTTTTATTGTTATTCTGTCTGTCCCGTTTATTTCTGCAATATCGCGTTGAATTGTAATGAGTTTAAGTCGCAAACAATCTGTTTTTTATTTTGATATAACGTGAAAATACATCAACGCATTTATTATGTGTTACCACAAAATGTTCAGTTCGCGATATATAAATACATAACTGATGATTAGAATCGACTTGCGCTTATTTTATACAGATGATACTACCGCTGCCAAAGAACTGTCCTAAAGAGATCTACGATCTGATGCGCGAGTGTTGGCAAAGGAACGACGTCGACCGACCAAACTTTCGTGAGATCCACCTATTCCTGCAACGAAAAAATCTTGGTTACAAACCCGGTGAGTCGAACGATACTTGATATAGAGAACTGGAAGGCTGGAACCTAATCCGGCTTTCTATGATTGGCGAGTTAAACGGCAATTGGTGGAACTGCCCTTCATCGACCAAGTCGTTAGACCAAGTCAGACCAAGTTAGTACCTAGGGTGACGATCCATAAATCGGCTATAACGAACGTAAATTGTTTGTGATGGTCGGATGCGTCCACCGTGTCGATGATAACTACATTGTACGACGACACTTACGTGCAAGAAAAAGACGTAGGAATCTGCGAACTGATCGTGTTGAAGAACTTTTCATGGTTCACGACATTAGTATTACATTTTTTTTGTCGTTACCATGCATCGCTGTGAATAGCGCTGTGAATTTAATCGATACAAATCATCCGGTACAAATCATCGATCAACCGAACCGCACAAATTACCGTCGCTGTAGCGTCCGTGTGCAAACTACGAAGACATTGTCTATACAAAATTTGCTTTTTTAATGATTCCTTTGCACGAATCAAAAGTGCAAATCGCTGCGAATAGATCGACATCTATCTCGCCGAGATACGCATAATCTAACGATGCGCAATGCTTGACAATAGTAATATAATGTTAATTTTTTTATAAACACTATTTTTAATCTGCGAGATATTAATTTTTGTATACATCATTTGACTGACATATCATTGGAAATTTGTAATTATTATACACGCTTAATTAACGTGATAGGTACTCGATCTTTTGACTTATTCTCGTGCAACTTTTTTTCTCTTTTCTTTCTTTACTCGCTATCCCCTTATATCAATCGTCTACAGAAGTTACGCGTTGACCAAAACGGATAGCCCCGTGATAATGATACCGAGTATCCACGGCATCGTATCCACGCTCGTGCAATCGAAATGGATAGATTATGATTTTGATCCGCGGCATTCGATACGAAATGGAACGTCACTAGCGCTGGCAATACGAGGGGAGCACGTTCGATAAATCGCACATACGCTGTTCCGAAATTGATACTGTCAGCAAACAAGCTTATGATATTCCCGCCGTAACGGCACTCATGTCACGTTCGGGATATACGTGGATCGGACTCGAAAATCGCGCGTTGTACGTAACATTTCTGCCAACGAATAACGTAGTCATTTCTAAACTCCAACTCTTGAAATAAAGAAATCTCTTTGAAATAAAGAAAAAGTAGACCTCTTTATTCAAGATCGAGGTCCGCCGACTTTTACGTGGGATTACGTTATCCGTTCTCAGGTCTTTTATATGTCGGTTTCATAAACGTGTTTGTGAAAGAAATTTGTTTTCCCAAAAATATAAATCTATATATATATGCAAGTAAGAGATGAATATTCTTCGCCAGTGAATAATAAACCAAAGAGAAGATTTGTTTCGACACTACTGGCCAATTTTATTTTAATTTAATATGTCACGTGACATTTTAAATTAAAATAAAATTGGCCAGTAGTGTCGAAACAAATCTTCTCTTTGGTCTATATATATATATATATATACACACACACACACACACACACACACACACACACACACACACACACACACACACACACACGTATACATATATCGTTTTTAAGACAATTAAGCGAGTTGTTGTTTTTAGAAAAACAAAATCTATTATGAGCGTATACGACCGAGTCGATTATAATATCAATCAATGTGTTTCCGGTGATATTTAACGAAACTACTTGTACTCTTTGCTCCGTTTTATTTTCCAAGCTATCGTTCGAGAAGACAAATGTAAAGACCGACTAATTATCGTTCAGTCAACCGTTTAATTGCACGACCAATATCCTTCCCTCCAATTCACTCGAAAGACGATTTCTCGTTAACTTTTTAATTGAACACTCGCCACTGTGGCGTGCAGAAAAAATTATACGAACGTCGCTTCAAGGAGCTTATCAATGCACAAAAAAAATTATGAAATGGGTTAAGAGGAACATTCTGTAAAATTAATCATTGCGCCGTACCAGAAGCATTCTTCGAAGAGTACGGGAAAAGGAATAATCTTAAGCCGTGTTAAGTTCGCGTTAAGTTCCCTTAAACTACTCTTAAGCTTAAGATGCGCTTAGCCGAAGTGCATAAATGTTTGACAATACCATTAGAGGTTGCAGTATAAATTCATATAAAGTGTGTAAAGAATGTTGAAGGATTAATCGACAATGTAAATTATTAGATCATTCTAAGACCGGCATTTTATTGGCGGTCGTATCGTATAATCGTTTTAGGGTCGTTAACTCTATCGATACACAAAACTTCTCTCGTGCCCCGTTGCTCGGCTACGGCAAAAGCCATAAGTTGGATGTATCGTGATTCTAGGGGTAAAAAAGAGCACATGTGACCTGACGTTAAGTTTATAGTGTGGAATAGAGATGAGCGATTTACCCGGTAAATGTTTTTGCTTCATTTGATAAGTATAAAAATCTGATCGGCTCTCTGAACGGTCTATAGATTAACGTTTGATATACGCTTAACTATTTATACTTTCTTTTAATGATCAAATTTCTGAGATTATTATTTATTCTGTGAATTTTTTGTCCCTCTATTCTCGAACTGATACACATATTCTAGCAGTAAAATACATTTCCAGGTAAATGGCTATCGTTAGTATGAAATACTGAAAGACTTATATACTTGTTAGAATGGTCCTGTACGTGTAGCAAAAGGAAAAACAATAGTTCTGCGAAACAGGGATATTCTGCGACAGAGATATTCCGTGACGTCCAAAAAATTGTACGTCGCGTAAATCCTGATACGTTGTTCTAGGTATTTAGCCTCGCGCAGGCTAGGAGACTCATGCTCGTGATCTGTAAGATAATTAAAAGTAGAACGTGTAAGCGATGAATGTGTACGATTAAATAACCTGGGAAAGGATTCTCGTTCCTTTTTATATCGTGTTCTTAACGGAATCTGTTTTAAGATTTATATCAGAAGCGAAATAAATTGAAAAAATTATATTTAATCTCTCTCTTAAAGATAAATACATGAGTCTACACATTAATAAACATTTTTTAAATTTCTTAACTTTATATTCTCTAATAATGATTTTATCTGTTTCTTTTATTTTTCCTTCATTATTTTTTTTTATTATTTATACATTATTCAGATTGCCAATTGAAAATTCAATATTTGTATTTCAGTATTAAAATTTAAGTTTCTGTAAATTAACAACGACAAATAAACGACAATTGAATGACGTCTTACACGATTTCGTTCGACTACCGCTTGATTGTGAAAATGAGAAATCTATAATATTGACATGACGTTGATGAATTAATATTTCAAGTTAAGAATATCTTAAGGACGACTACTGCCACACTGCGCTAGCGAAACGAATATGTCGAGTGATATCATTGCGACCTTTTAATTCAGGTCCAGCGATCAATACTTTATGAATTATCTTAATTCTTTATATACCCATGTTCAATCTTTCAACTGTATGTGAATGATACGATCGTTAGAAAATCCGAACGTTCGATCCTGCAGGAATCACGGGTGTATCTTTTACAGGGCCAATGTATATATATAATCACTTGGACTATATGTAGTGATAATTTTAGACTGAAGCTTCCTGCACGATCGAACGTGACGCAAACTATGTTATACTTCTTCCTACAAAAAGAAATGTAATATTAGAATCTTCCGCGTGTGTAGCTTTTTGTATCGGTCGTTTTAATTTACTCGAAGAAAAGGTTGCATAAAATACGTAGATCGTATTGTTAATATTGAACAGAAATATAATGACTTATTTTATATAAAAAACTTGCTTTAAATAATAACATATCTTTCTAATGGCAAATCTTTCATAATTATCATTGGAAATTCGACATATCATATACATATCGTCATCTCTATTTACTTCGAAAGATGATTGATTTTAATAAATCAATTTATGACAGTTTCTTTCTGTAGGAAGCGATCTCCTTGACGTTCAGAGAAAACCGTAAGTGTGAAAACTATTGTAGATTATTATGTAATCGAATCAACTCCGCCGACTATTTATTCTCAACATAGCGATAATCTATTAAGCGGACAGAAGAAAACACTTTGTACAATTTTTAATAATGAAACCCTAACTGTTGTACATGCATCGACTCCGATCTCGTATTATACGCGCATCGGCGACGTCATCGAAAGTGGATCAGGCCGCAAAATCAAGATTCCTCCCACTGCAGAAGCCTCTTAAATCACGCACAGTGATATACACAAACTGATATACAGCGTAATTATTAAGATACGTTAAATAGTATGAAGGTAAGCAAGATTTATAGCGAAGTGTGAAACACGCGTTTGCAAAATTTATACAATGAGATTTTATACTGTCTCGAAACTTCGACGAAACGTCGCTTAATCGCCTAATACGTAACACAATTCAATGCATCGACCAATATGTCGAGGAAGACAATATCGCGAAATGTGCTTCGGCAGTGGTACGAAATACGATTCAATGAGAAAAGAACTTTACCATTTTCTCTGGCGAACGAAAAAGATTTACACAATTTATTCGGGCATCGCTCGAGCGTATCCACGTTCGCTGGAGTCTGATTTTCGTTGAACAACGCGTTCTCTCTTTTACCGGCTCAAACGAGCTCTATTTTTCATGCGTACGCAGCCAATGGCAGCGGCCCGATCGCGCACTCGCCTCTCGCCGTTAGACGCAAACAAAAGTCGAAACTCGGACGCTCCGAGTACACGCGGATTCCGCGTTTGCCGATGGAATTTAATATCTGCTGCCTTCGTTACGAAACACACGGCCGTGCTTTTTTTTCCACCCTTTTCCCCGCTCGTTCGCTTCATCCCTCACTATTCATTCTTCGCGCTCGTTTCTCAATGCGATCGAGGAGGTATCAGCCGAGAGAGACGCGATCTTCGCTTAAAATACACGATAGAATCGAACGAGATGGAACAGCATTACAAATCGAATTAAATTCCTGCATTGCGTATAACATCGTTGTTGTTGTTATTCGAATGCCAATTTGGAATTCTTTCATCTCAGATAACCACACTGATATAGCGCGAGTAAAATGTGTATGAGAAAATTCGAGGGATGCTTTGCTAAAAATTTTCTATAAACCTTTTATAAATGAAAATCTATAATATACTAAATCTATACTATACGTCTGTATTATATAAAAATTGATATGGAAAAGTAAATTCAATCCATAAATTTAATATTTCATAAATTTCTATGATTTTATTTTTAAAATATTCGCGTAAACATTAGCTCGCTTTTAGTTTTTCAAAACTTCAAGTTATTTGAAACATTGCGGGATATAAAGTGATGCTTTTATTTTATGTGTGTGTATGAGATTTCGTGTAGAGAACCCGTCATATATCTTCGATTCACACTCGTCTATCATATTACCGTTGTCTGTCGAATAATTTAAGCAAAGGGCGTGCTCTCTCTCTCTCTCTCTCCCCCTCTCTCTCCCCCCTCTCTCCCCTCTCCGCCCTCCCTTCCTCCCTCTCTCTCCCTCTCCCTCCTCTCTCTTGCTCTCTCTTTCCGTTTCTCTCGCGCCCACGACAGCCTTTAGACAAATAAATATCGTCGTTCCAGGCTGCTAGACATGCACGGCGAAGCGGCACACGCCAATTCTGCGTGCAAATATAAACGGCGAAATGGGTTGTAAATAAGCAGACTGCGCACAGCGGCTAGTATAGGGCCAGTTATCTATTGTTATCGGCGGACATATTGACTATTGTACGCGATCAGACGTACCTTCCCGGCTGTCCCTCTCTTCCCATGCGACCCTGTATAAATGTCACGCATCTGTATTTAATACGTTTGTACATAGCGATTCGTTTTCAATAAATATTCAACGCTTTGATTTCTGTCCGGCTTGTAGACTTTTTCGCAACCACAACCCGATATTCGCACTGTTCGGAACAAGACTGCGAAGCTAAGGTAAGTACATTAGTCATAACGTGTTTCCTCTTTCGAGACGGCTTTAAGTTATCTTGTCAGAGATACGCGCGATAATATCGCGCAAGAAAGATACTATCTTCTGCAACACGAGCGTATAAATACAGTTTCCATATGCGTACAAATAACATTATGCTTTAATATAAATGACATTATGCTTTAATAATATAATTCCGCATGTCTTTTTTAATCCTTTTAATATCCTTTTCAAATTATTTTCACTCTGGAGATGGTGGAAATGTAATTACATAAATTAGGTGAAGTATCCGCCGCGAGTAATATTCCCGGAAATATTTCCAAAATACGTCGCTACGCTGTAAAGTATATCTGCAGACGCAACCTTTCCATTATCTCGAGGCATTCGCCTTACTTCCTCTAATTCCTTTTCCCTTTCTCCTTTCCTCCTTTAATTTAAACGGGTAGCACGCTCGAGTTTCTCGATTCGTCGGGAGATTCTTTTTTTCCCCGTGAAAACATCCTTTAATTAAGTCGCTCCGATTCATTACCGTCGCAATGAGGTAGGTAGGCACGAGACGCAACGTAGCTATCGTTTCGTTAAATTCTGTTGCCGAGATTCTCTTCATAGTGTCGCGAAATTACCGGTTCGGTATGTAACACCGCGATCGCTCGTCATTTGCGGTTCTCTCAGAATTAAAATAACACTTTCTTTCGACAAATCACTTTATTTCGGACGTAAATTGTTCAATAAATTGGCCGCGCCACGCGTATTGTCGAAATTTCGTGAAAAATGTCCGTACTCACTTCAAACAACTTTAAATCAATCAAACCGATTCAACGGACTCTATTGGATCAACGTCAATGGCACAATATCGCGTTTCTTTCAGACTACGTCGGTCGCTGTATCGATGGGGATGTACGATAAATCATTACTTTCTCTCGTGCTGCCTTGCCATCGTAAACTTTTTGCTGAGAGGTTAATGAAAATGAATTGCGTTTCGAACCATTGACATGGCGATTTCTTGCGGCGACACGCACCGAGCAATATCGCCGACAAAGAGTGCCACGACACAGTGCGTGTGTAATTGGACTCCGCCGTGTAGTTATTTCTACGAATAGCCCTTATCGAGATAGTATCACGATGGATTTGCACGATGTGGCTGGGTATCTGATAAGAACTCGCGGAGCGAGCGAGGCAGGCACTCCGATACCTGTATCGCGTGTGCCTTGAGACCCTACGGCCATTGAAAGCTTAGGGTGCGAGATGTGAGAAGGTTCGGGATCACGCTGGTGTTAGTCCGATGAGAAACGCTCCACCCGCGCCTTCGAAATTTTCCTGTCCGATCAGATTATGTACGACAGAACGCTCGTTTTCCTCCAAGCAAGCAATTCGACCACTTTGATACCCGCAAGGCGAAGGAGCCGTTAATAATTCGGGTATGCGTAGGGCAAAAAGCTGTTTAAGCTTTAAAATTCCTAAAATTATATATAATATTATAATATGTATCAACTTTATTGCTACGTTGATACATTGCACATCAAGATGTTCATTTGTTAATATTCCTAATTCATAATAATTAGGATAAGACCGCATGTATGTATAAACAATTAAAATCGAGAGATTGGCCAATGACGGTCATAGCGGATCTTAGTGCTCCAATAATATTAATGTGTGACTTTTCTATAAACTGCGCGCCGTTACTATCGGACGCAGCTCTCGAATATCACAACATTAAATTGAAAAATCAATTTAATGATATACTGATGCTAACAAGCATCTACAAGATTCCCCCCTTCCCATCCCAACCCGAAAAACTGTAAAAAATTTTATTGGGGCACTAAGATCCGCTGTGACCGTCATTGGCCTATCTCTCGATTTAAATTCCAATTCATGTTTATACGTTTTCGGTAGATTCAAGCCAAGCTAGCAAGAACGAACAATTACGAATAATTACGAACTAATATTTACAGGCAAACGTAGCGTTATTCCTTCGGTCTAAAACTGGAATATATGTATTTGATGATGTGAATTTGGGCTTGTTCATACTTACAGCGCTAACTAAACTCATTGAAGCAAGTTCATTCATTCGTTTGCGCCTTCATTCGTTTGCTTAGTCTGGATTTTACTTATACAAAATAATGAAATTGAAGAAAAATCATGATGTGTCGAAAGCAAAGGAAATTATTTTAAAACATTAAAACTTTCTTAAGCTTCTACATCTGGAGTATTCCTAGGGGATCTCGAACGAAGTTATATGGTTGATAGAATATAATAATTACGCCAAATACAATCTAAAAGGTGCGTCAAAGGGACAGAGTATTCTTATGGGAATTCGGATTCCCTTGTTTGAAACTCAATTTCTTCTGTCGTCTCGCTTCAACAGGATACTCCCGATATTATCGTAATATCTGCTTTTCCTGATTTGTATATGTATATGTATATGTTGTCAACGAAACGTGCAAGGAAACGAATATTTGAATATTAATAAAAACTAAGTAGATATTTCCTGTGGTGGTTATTAGTAGAGTCGAAAAATGTAAGAGATATTTTTGCCAGAAATATGTTCTATCAACAATGTCTTTTATGTAAAAAAAACCTATTAGGCGTAATGTATAAAATGGAAATGTCCTCTTTAATAATAATTGCGGAAATTGATGTCAAAAATTAATCGAGCACTTCTTGTCTTTTTTAACTAAAAAATTATGTAAATTTGGAAACTGCAAGCGTTTGTAGGGGGACACCACCCTTGAGGCCTAACAATGATACCTAACTTTAGCGATTTATTATAGTAAAATAATTAACTCAATCAAAAACTTTTTTTAAGGGCTTTATAATATAAACCTTTAAGAGTAAACAAAAATTTTTGTTGAATTTTTATCGTATAAAATGGCGGCGCTATGGCAACCTCCTTTTTTAGTAGATGCATTATGCGGTGCATCAAATCTCGCAAACCTTTTGATCTGGAACCAAAAACCAAAAATTTTTGTTATCTACATGTCAAAAGCTAGAGAAGTACGTAGGATTTTTGCGATATATTGAAAACTTTTTTTGTAGTCAACATTTTAAGATAAAAATTTTTGATCGAAAATTTCACTTTTTTTCAAACATTCGCCATTTTTACAAAAATAAATATTTTGAAAAAATCCTACGTACTTCTCTAGCTTTTGGCATGTAGATAATTTTTGATTTTTGATTCCAGGTCAAAAGGTGTGGGAGATTTGATGTACACTGCATGTGCATCTACTAAAAAAGGAGGTTGCCATAGCGCCGCCATTTTATACAATAAAAAATTTTTTTACTCTTAAAGGTTTATATTATAAAGCCTTAAAAAAGTATTTGATTAAGCTAATTATTTTACTACAATAAATCGCCAAAGTTAGATATCATTTTTAGGCCTCAGGGGTGGTGTCCCCCCTTAAAAAAAAGCGAGCAGATACAGTAAAAATGTCAATATTAAATCAATTTGTATAAGCGGCAGACATCAAGATATATGTAGATTGATTGGTTGCAGTCAGATCAACTATAAATTGGTTCAACTACTATTTTTAGTTAAAAAGAGCATATTGTTCCCATTTTTTTCTGTTAGATTCAACTAGCTGTTTATTATATGCAGTGATATTTCTACGAATAGCGCGCTCTGATTAGTCTGTTCGGAAAAAAAGGCAGAAAGATGCAATCGATATTAATCCGTCGCGAAGCATTTCACCCGTAGCCGTTCACGAATCCCTCGTTGTCCTGTGGGATTATGAACAGTGGGATACTACATTCTCCCGACAATGTACGATAACAACCCGGAAACTCGGCCCCAAGGTAGCGACGAGGGAATGAAGGATTGCTCTGCTCCAGTCGAGTCCAGCATAATCAATACACGGCTATAGATTTCCTCCTTCCATGACGGAGAATATAGCTTTACGTAATTGTACATCCTTGAATCCAATTAAACATAATCAGGGAAATTAGATGCAGATTATCGCACATCCTGGAATATTCAGGTATCTATCTATAGGTCTATTTAAATGCGCTATCTCGATACTATTCGTCACAAAGATCTGCTTCGTACGTCGTCACGTTATTATTCTTCGAAATATAATCGTATCTTGTAATTGTTAAGCAGATCGAGTTTTATTATTACAATAACGTTTTCAGCCGGTCCCACACACATCGCGAGTACTCGCGAATAAAGGCATTCACAAGTAGTGTAGGACTGGGCACTCGGATCATACTTTGATACTCATGCTCATACTTGCCCTTTTCCCACTGGTTGTCGGTAAACTGTTGCGAGTTAAAGGGGAATTTGAGACTGCTCGGGACTGCTCCCAGACTGCTCGGGAATCTTCATGATTATTCCTGCATGTTTGCGAGTGAGCAGTCGTCTATCCATGCATTGATCGAAAGAAGACGCCCATACTACTCGCGAGTACTCGCGATGTATGTGGAACCGATTGAATGCAGAGTATGAGCAAAGACGAGTACGAGTAGTCTAGGAGGTCTACATACATTCGGCATCGGTCGAACTCGCGCATTATTGCACTTGTAAATATTTGCGATGTGTGTAGAACTGGCTTTATAAATACAAAGCAAGAGCTATTTACGGATATTTTGTGCAAATTACTCATAGTAGAAATCGAAAAAACAGAACTGCACAAATTATTCTTCTGTCACAGGCGATACTATTTCGTGAAATAAACGTGAAATGAGCGTGAAATAAACACGAATTGCCGGATCAATTGGTTCTAAAAAAGCCGGGATAATCTACCGTTTCTTAATAATTAATTTGGAATGCAAAAAACACAGAATACAGAACATGTGTATTTAACTATTTATACAGAAATATCTCTACAAAAATATCTATATACGGAATACACACACATATTCTATTGTTACACGGAGAAAATTTTATATTAAAAATTACTATGTATGGCAGTAGACGTGGACCATTGCTGGGATTATAAAAATTTTTACTATGTTATTATATTAATAATTAGTAAACTTTTTTGTGAAAACATAGTAAAAATTTTTATAATCCCAGCATGGTCCACGGTTACTGCCCAACATAGTAATTTTTAATATAAAATTTTCTCCGTGTAGACAAGTGACAATATATTCGTGTATCACTCCACGCTCTCTCTCCGACAATAATAGGCAAATGACATTTAAGTCGGTGAAAATTCAGTGTGTATTTATCACGGAGGAATTTCCTCCGTGGAATTTATCTTACAGAACGTTAAATATTTCACGGAACAACAACCATCGGTATTCTCTATCTGTTTTGGTATTTTAAACGGCGGACAACGTACTCTGTATATGCAAGATTGTCGCGCGTTCGTACGACAGAACTCGGATAGATAGCTCCGTGTGTCATCGCATTACTCTTCGCGATTGCGGCAAGTAATATGAGATACCAAACGTAATCATTACTTATGAATATTTAACGATTGTTAATCCATGCAATTAAATCGCGGAAAGAACGATTTTGCTGAAGTATTTAAAAATTTAGTTAGATACAGATGTAAAAATAATTATGTTGGACCATTTAAATAATTATATTGGACGCTTAAGCTGGTTGCTAGAACGTCAAAACGTTTTGCAGGATTATCATCATGCTTAAAAGCATCCTACATAATTATTTTGATGGCCCAACATAATTATTTTTAGATCTGTATTTGAGCCAAATTTTTATATACTTCACCAAAACTGTTATTTCCGTGTTGATATCTGCGATTCGCGATAATAATTAATTGTATAATTATCGAGACAATGATTATCAAAGCTGTGACTTATTCATTAGAATCGAATACGGGAATGGAATCTAGTCGTCACAACTCATCACGTTTTAAACACTTTGCCGACGCGAATGTAACCAAATTTTTGGATTGCGAGCGCGGAATAACACACGAACCACCGGATTGCGAGATTCAAGTACTCGCGAAAAAGCGTGATGCCGGCGGTTTTATTAATAATACGTGTGTTTCGCGAAATCTACGCTCGTTCGAAATGTACATTGCACGCGTAATACTGAGTTTCGATTGTACATTTTCGGACGAATCATCGTGTTTATCTTAATTAACTCGACTCTATTAATAGTATCGTGTATACACAGTAAAAAATCGTGTGTCCATATGTTAAAATTTTCTTGTGTTACCAAGATTTGATTATTATTTCAATGTAAAATTAACATACAACAGATATGTTATTATTTTCATAACATTTTCACGTGTTACGTTTATGTCAAGGTAATAGTTTAACTTTTTATGTATGTCATTTAGAAATTGAATATTATTTTGAGTTCTTTTAACACAATTATTTCAAAAAATCAACATGTCTTAAAGTCTTTTTAACACAAACAAAATAAATCTTCAAATAATCGTAAACTTTGACATACAAAATAATCAAATTTACTAAAATCAAATGTTTCTATTACATATAATTTAAGTTAAAATTATTAATATCATGTGTTAATATAACTGTTGAATTATTTTGTATGTTATTATTACATCATACTTAAAGTTCAAAGAACAAACATAAATGTAAAGTATAGTGTTAATTAATTAACATTTCTAGTTTGTCAACAAGTAACACACGATGAATGAGTTATTTTAACTTTAAATTTAGAGTGGACTTTCTGGGACATGTGAAAAATGTTACAATCAACATTTTATTTTTTACTGTGTATACAGGGTGTCCCATGACTCGAGGTCCATACATTAAAGGCGTGTTATTGAAGTTATTTAGAGTTGAAATTGTTTAATAAACATATGTCCGTAAATGCTTCCTAACAGAACTACAACCATTGAAAGTTGATGTAAATATTTGAAAAAGGAAAGAAAAAGGACATTTAATTTAACTTGTTTATTTACAAATGTATTGCAAATTCTGTTTAAAATTATCTCCTGCAGATTCAATACAAAGTCTTGCCCTGCGTAAAAGTGATCTAACAGTTCGCTCCACCATGCCAGGAGAATTTCTTATTAATTAATAAGACAATTATTAATAAACATATTAATAGGCAATAAGACAAGAATTAATAAAACAATACCAGACTGACAGAAAATGTTTCAAATATAATAATAAAATATAAAATAAAATATGTTCACATCAACTTTCAATGGTTGTAGTTCTGTTAGGAAGCATTTACGGACATATGTTTATTAAACAATTTCAACTCTAAATGACTTCAATAACACGCCCTTAATGTATGGACCTCGAGTCATGGGACACCCTGTATATACCGTGGGATAAACAGCCGCAAGATTTTTTGAGTTTCCCTACATTACTTTTACATCGGTGAAAATTCAGCATGAATAAAACGTTAAATATTTTAGTACATCACAATCATGCTGGCGTCCGCGACTTTGTTTTCGTAACATACCTCGAGTCGTTGTGTACACAAGATCGCCACGTTATCATTCGCACCGTGACACTCGAGCAGATCAGTTTCGCGATTCGTTCTATCTGTGCCGCATTAATATCCTTCGGAAATATTATTACCCCTTGCAAGTAACTAGCGCTCATCATCTCGCGCATTTAATTAACTTTACGACTAATAATTCCTAAGCATGTCAGGTCGATGGCTACTTATGGAAAGTAGGTGACCACTACCTCGCATTCATCCTGCATCGCACTTTGAACTTTTCACTGACGCAGATGTAATTCATTTATTATTATTTCGGGAGCAAAAGTAACAATCGCGGAGTCGGAACAAACAATTAAAGTAACGGAAAACCGTGATGAATCAACCGTTTACTAATAACATTTCTTGAATTATTAATATATCTTTATTGGGATCGCGAATGGTTAATATCGGGAGTGTCGTACAAAGTACCGCGTGATCGTAATTAACCACTGTTTTCATAGATGTTGTATTGTGTATATATACAACGAAAGAAACTGAGGAGGAGGAAGCCTGAGAGGCATTAGGCAACAGCGAAACAATCTTGGGGTGAGTAATTTATTATTTATATATTACTTGCTATTTGTAAAATTAATCGTCCACTATGTTTAACCCTTTGCGGACGGGAGCATGTTTACATGCTCTCCGCTTATATTTCAGAAGCTATTAGCCCGATTTTGATGAAACATGAAATACAGAAGTTTTTTGATGGCCCTTTTCAATTTTGAAGTAAAAAATTTGAAATTCACAAAAAACTTCTGTATTTCAAGTTTCATAAAATTCGGGCTAATAGTTTCTGAAATATAAGCGGAGAGCATGTAAACATGCTCCCCGTCCGCAAAGGGTTAATAGAATCATTTGTCTGAATTATTTTAAATAAAAATTAGGAAAAGACTTCTATTTATAAAAGATTTCTAATAAAAATTTAAATTTAAAAAGAGAGAGATTTCCGTCTCGAAAAATATACAGTTACTTAATTAGAAGTCTATCTGAAAAATGAATAAATAATTCGATGAGTGCAAATAGTGATTATTTGGAATGTTAATTATTTGGAATGTTAAAATTTGTCTGCTACTTTAATTTAAATTTTATATTTATATTTTGCGGATAAACATAACTACAACGTAGTCTACAACTTCGCTGTTGCGCATCGTTGAATGGTAAATTATTACATTAATCTGAAGTGATGGATCTCTCTCTATATAAATGCTGTTGATAGACGTAACATATCTCACAGATCCATTACCTTGGAATGGATAAGATATGGTTAAACAAATTTTAACTCTGAAACCGGTTATTGATTCTGGCCGATTTAATTGTTTACCGGCAAAATTGTTCACAGCTAAAGTAGAAAGTGCTGTGTGATAAATAATAATAATTTATAATAATTTTCTCAAAAGAGGAATTGCCTTTTCAAATCTATCATGTTTCTGACATTTTTTTGCCAAGCATTCTATACAAAAATTTTTAGGAAATATTTCATTGAAAGAACATCGTGTGGATAAATATGAATTTTAGTGAAGCGCATTTCGATTGATTACATTCTCGAATTTATTCGATGCTCAGATAAATAACGAAAAGTAAAAAAAAGAGATAGAAATAAAGTATAAATATAAATAAAAATGAAATTTTAAATATCCTTGAAGTTTAAAGTTTTTATATATTTATATAAATATTTATATTATATTTATATTAAAGTCGATTTTCTTCACTGTCTTCATATCTCACAGATGACAGGAAAAAATGTCTATATATCATGTATATAATAAAAAAAAATTGTTATTTGTAGACTAGAAAAAAATTGTTAAAAGATTTATGTGTAGTAGATTATTTTTCTCCTCCCAAATATATTTTTTAAATAGAATGTGAGATCTCTGCATTTAGATTCTGTATAGATTTCCAGAATTAAGTATCGTACAAGCTGGTGCAAGAAATACTCAAAGATTTTTTCATTATGCATATGTCATATGCATGATGAAAAAATCTGAATGAAAGAAGAAATACTGTACTACCATGTAAAATATTTCAATACATAATTTATTTAAGAGCAATTTAAAAAATAATTTTGTTTGTAAAAGAGATTGTTAATGATTATATTAATTTAATTATTATAAAGCACCAGTTTTAATCTAATTTTCTTCCCAGATTAAATATATAGTCTATTCACCCATATTTATTAATAACTACTTATATATACTTGAAACAAAGCGTATATTATCCACCCCTCCCCCACTTCTCCTCGAAATGCAATCGTTCTCTACAATTATTATAATTCGCGATTGTCAATTCAGGCGATTTGTTAACTCCCGCGATTAATAATTCGTACATGTATCGAGGCAACTATTTATTGAAACAGATATTTTGTGCGATTTATCCATTTTTGATCAGAATTCGAAGTAATAGATAATATATATAAATTATTACCTTCTATTCTGTTATAATTTTTAGAGGCGACAAGTATGAGCGATACGGTCGATAATTGTTTTGTTGAATATCCTTTATGTAAAATAATACATAATTAAATATTTCATAATAAAAATATGAAGAAATGACTTTGACCAGTCCCGAGTGGACTTTTCGAATTTTTCTCAAAAATAATATAACGATTATATAAACGCGATTAAAATAACCAATTCTCGGGCATTTATATCAAATGGCTAATAATTATTGGTAAACGCGATAAAATGTATTCATGCGCGAAGATGGATTGGCTATCTAAATTGTTACGTTTCCGTGATACTAGTTAGTCTCCTATTATCCGCGTCTCGTTATGGCTGCCAGCGAACGAATATTTCTCGTTATAAATGGGAATTGTTATTCATGCCGAAAACGGCATTCATACAAATGGGAAAAACTGCGTCAAATTTGTCGATGCTCGTCGATGCTATTCGAATGCTGCGTGTTTTTCAGTATCATACGAGCGTTTAAAATGCGTAACAATTATATTGCCGATTCATTATTAAATTTCTCTTATTTCCGACTATACAGTCTGATAAATATAATTGTTTGACATTTCCCTTTTCCTTTTTTAAATTTTCATACATTATTGCATCGTTGTTCATCTGTGATAAAAAAAAAGTGTATTATTACCTTTTATCAAAAATTATCTGCTGATATCGAGTAAAAAATGTCGATCAATTTCAAAATCAAATACACTGCTTTATTTATATTTATTTGTATATTCTCCAAGATATTCATATAATATACTCTACTCTTAAAATATATGTTCCAATATTCCATCTCAACGATATGGAAACTATATTCCAGAGTCTCATATTAAACTCGATAAAAATGTCCAGGTAATTGAATTATCTTTAACATTTCATACAGACGAGCAATTTGGAGTAGATGTTTCGAAAATAAAAAATATTATCGAATAACAGATTAAGTGACAATTGTGGAATAATAAGAAGAAGACAAAAATAAAAATACTGCTTCATGTATCTCGTGTAACTCTTAAAAATAATAGTGCTAATATTGATATTTCTCTCTGTAAACCTTTTTCGTGCTTTTCAAACTCCTTTTTCTGGAAGGTTATCTACCTGAACCGTATTTACTGCCGAACTCATACAATTGCACGGACGGATGCTGCTGCTGCTACATTGTACCGAAAGATAATCGATCGTTTATAGCGGCTGTAAATTCCCGCGCGTGTACCGTAGGAAATATCGCTCGTGGCAATAACCAATTCGTTGTAACGCTGGAAAATTTCATTTCCACCCGTCGCCAGAAAGCGGGAGCACGGAAGGTCGCGCCGTTAAATATATTGCTATAATATACAATCGGCCGTTAGAAATGCGCGCGAAAGTCACCGGTAAAACGCGCTAGATTTAGCTAATCTCTGCCAAGTAAGTGACACGCGATGTCGCACGGCGTCGTATGGCCCGTGTTGTTTACAATTTATTTCGACGTGGTCAAATAACGGCGAGCCGGAATTTCCAGGCAGACGCGCTTTCGCGTACTACGCTGCTGCATATCGAATATTCGCTGTTTGAAGAGATTCTAAAATGCTATTTGCTCAATCTCTACGAATGATGAAATATTTGACGCGCTTGTTCCTACTAAAAGAGAAACGTAACGCATATGCCTAAATATTTCAACGCAAACATTCGGCTTTCACGATTTTCTATATCCAAATGCATGGCGAAAAATCGGAGAGACCGGGCGGCCCGCATTACATTCCTCTTCGATGTTTAATGGAAATGAGAAATTTGTAAAAGGGGAAAAGCAAGCGAGAAGGTTGCGCGATAATATATATAGTATATATACCCTCGACAATAAATTATATTAAATATCGCCGACCCAATAATAATCCGTAATGACCCTAGCTAGTTCCGTGCAGGCCAACTGCACCCGCGGGTTTTATTATATATATCGGAGAATATAGAATAAGGGGGGAGAATTTCGTGAAGTACCAGACTCGCATTCACATTAATTTTCTTAATTTGAAAGTAACAACGGCGGCTAGTGCCGTTTGCACCTGCTGCTTCGGTATAATATAGAGAAAAAAAAGGTGCGTACAAGTTATATAGATTATATGTTATATATTTTATTTAGCTTGTGAATACACGATGTACTATGTTGTACAAAAAAAGAAAAATATTAACAATAATAAGAGAAGATAGAAATATTAATATAATAAAAATTGTATTAACTGCATTATTGCTTTAACTGGCTATTGCGTTATTGTTAGTCATTACGTTTTTGTATTTCGTACGCATCCCTAGAAATATCTGCTAAAGTTCCCGACATTGTTAGAGAGCAATCGAATCTATCTTAACCGTGACGCTTCGTCCTACGAAAAAAAGCACGAACGGAATTATTGGATGTTTGCTCGTCGGGGAAGTAGCTTAACGGATGAGAACGTGAGCAGACTTTCGATGCCGCAGAAATAAACGGAAGACACGGAAGTTCTCATTCCGCGCACTATCCACTCGGCTATATTTCCCGAACTTTAAAAAGCTGCGGAATTGTCATGAGAATGATCAACGGATCGAATATCGCGTTTCTTCGTGCTGCTAAATCTTATTCGCGCAACCAATCGACTTTCGCGATATAAAAGAATTCCTTTTCCATCAGGCATTGAAACATTATATAGAACATGTTAACATATATAAGGCAACTTTGAAAAATTATATACAAGGTGCTTTTGTGAGAACATACAAAAACTAGACAAGCAATT
Source organism: Aphaenogaster ashmeadi (assembly GCA_003063805.1). Taxonomy (NCBI): domain Eukaryota; kingdom Metazoa; phylum Arthropoda; class Insecta; order Hymenoptera; family Formicidae; genus Aphaenogaster; species Aphaenogaster ashmeadi. The sequence goes on from NJRQ01000149.1 coordinate 250,098, forward strand.
TTTAATATTAATATTTTTCAAAATAACTTGAGCATAACAACAGCAAGTAAGCTTTACATTTTAAATTTTATATTCAGCACATTTTGTCACTTATCTTTTGTTGAGCGCTTTTTCACTTATCTGCTTTTTCTGAGCGCCATATACAAACGATGTTGACATGTTACATTGATATTATAATGTCAATAAAAGACGAATTTGAGGTATTATACAAAATATAATACTGCGTTAATAAAATGCGCTTTTATTGTAAAATAATATGTAACGTATGCAAAATATGCGAAAGATGAAATAAAGATGAAAGCATGAGACAAACAATTTTATGATCGACGCGTAAATTTCAGCAGTAACATAAAATCCCGTCAATTCGAAAATTGCGTGGGCACAACGTAGTTTTTTGCTTCATGTAAATTTCAATTAAAACGATATATCGCGAATAAATATCATACGACCGTTTTATTCTCTCAAAACAACGAGGCGGGTATGCGGCATGTGTTTCCGCACAACGAAATGTTTTCTACCTCACCCTCCATTCACGATTACTCAATTAAATTAACCCAATCCGTACGCCATACGCCGACCTTCCTTTTATCTCTTGGAAAAACTTGTTCCTTCGTTGCCCGACGAACATCATACGTTATTGATTGGGTATATATAAATGTTACAATAAGCCGCATCACGCTTGCAAGAAATTTATACAACTCGAAATATACAGGGTGGTCCTCGTAACG
>NJRQ01000149.1:259205-282298 GCA_003063805.1 Aphaenogaster ashmeadi
ATAACACGCCCTTAATGTATGGACCTCGAGTCATGGAACACCCTGTATATCATTATAAAAATGGCAATAATGCTAACTACTTATATCTAATACTATAAAATATTATTTTTTAATTTTTATGACTATTAACATTTCTTGACTATTGATTATATTGCTAAAAAATATTGCAGTGTCTAAATCACACTCTAAATAATCTGATATCGTAAATAATTGTACACTGAGAAAGAAATTTGTTGAAAAACTAAAATATTTAGAAACAACTAATGAACTAAAGGCTCGCGGATATAAAATCAAATATGATCAAAAAGAAAACCAATGTGAGCCAAACGCCCTATGTTGGGGCGAAAAAATCGTTTATTAAAAAACCAATGTACAATTGTACAAACACGCGACGCAAACGTCCGACTCCGATTTGAGTCCTTCTCAGTGCATACAAAAAACAAAGATGTTAATGAAATGGAACATAATATGAGATTCGCGTCAGTCTCCACCAGAATGAATTACTAAAATAGAGTTTTTTTGAAGAAATTTAGAAAATGGGGGATCAAAAAAATTTTGTCTGTGATAAAATATTTTGTCCGATACGTTCAACTAAAACATTATAGTTGGTTTAACTGAACATTAGTTGAATTAAAAAGATATAGTTCATTTTTTAATCAAGAATTAGTTAATTCAACTAATTCTATAATGTTCAATTAAATCAACTAATGTTTCAGTTGAACGTATATTGGACTAAATATTTTAGTTTCTCAACAAATTTTTTTTCTCAGGGTACCAAATTTAATACCAGGTACATTTCTGATCGTTTGCAATGGGTCACTTATGCGAAGGCACGCGCAGATAAATGATATTTTTTGAAACGATCGGCTTTCTAAATCCAAGCACGAAAACGTCTTTCGCTTCGTCGGCGATTGAACACACCGCGCGAACACGAGATCATCAATAACGTATCCGATCTTTACAACATTTGCAAGGGTTTCGTTGTAAAGACTGCTGACCAGCGGCCAGTAGGTCTCTCCCTATTTTTTTTTCGCCTCGGACCCTCATCGTGCCGCACGTGATACGTCGTGCACGCGTGTGCTCGCGTGACATATGTGAGAGCCGGCGGCGAGCGGTGGAATCGCGCATTAAATCACGGGCTCGCCAGGAAAAGCTCACGGCGCTCATTGTTGCCTTTTAACGCTTTGCGGCGCGCTGCCCCGACTCGCTATCCGCGATAATGCACCGCAAAGTGTGTACTTACCGAGATTATTAAATTTCGGGATGGTGGCGCGCCCGCGCATGACTCTTTCCCCTTAATTTCGGAATTGCCGCGTAGGTGCAACCCGTAACTACGCCATTTGAACCGATGTGTTTGTTTTACGAATCCGCACCGGCGCGCACGTAATGCGGTAATACCGTGTAATGTGAAACGCAAAGCGCATATATTAAGCCGCACAATGTAGGCCAGACGCACCGGTGAACGGCCAGTTAAGGAACATTGTTAGATATTTCGTCGCTTTCGCTAAATGAAAACATTGTTCCCTTCGTTTACTTGTCGCGGTAAATGTAACTGCATTTATTGGCGCAGTATCATACAGCTGTAACGTAATCTAATTGACACCTGTTAACAATGCATAATAATATCGCTACGCAATAACAGTTGTTGATAGTTCTCATAATAACACGTTACGTATGAAACATACCGTAATAACCATTACCATAGCGATACGGAGGGATACAGAAATAACGCGTTACACTAATTCCAAATATTAAGATACATACGGAATGCTTCGCCTAATGTTATCATCTGGAATATTTTTTAATGCAATTTTCACGTGTATAACTCATCAAAGCAGCAGATATAAAAAAAAGTTATATATTATCGCATGAATCTTTCGAAATCATAAAAAATTCCTTTTCAAACTTGCGTAAAAAGCTCCTTCAGGTGATGATATTATATAAGATTATTAGACTATATATATATATATATATATATATATATATATATATATAGTATAGATTTGTTAACTGATAATAATAATAACTGAGAAAATTCATTCAATATATTATGGTAAACATATCGAACATATGTATATATGTTTCGTAAAAGCCATTAGTTATTTTGCAACAAATATACTATCCAAAAAGCGTTTTAATGATTGAAAAATTCATTTGTCTAGAAGACCGAAAGCAATTGTATGTAAGTGAAAAAGTTGATTCGAATATTTAAGAGAGAGGCAGCGTGTTTATGTCGTCCCGTTTTATATTCATTAAAGAGGCAAAGTAGAAGCAAAGCGCCTTAAAGCACAGGCGACGACACTCAATCTCTCGGCAAAGCGCGTGTTTTTATACCGGAGATAGTGATGCATCGCTCCTTTGATTCGTTCCATTTCCCCTGTAAGGTATTGCATTCCATCGGTTTCCATCGCCGTTTGAGATGCGTAGAAACACTCGAAATGTAGAAGCTACGCCGGGTAACGTGAATGATTAAGTTCGGGGTGGCTTAAGGTTTAGAGTTATAAATCGACATCCCCGCCGTTCTCGCAAGTGCCTCCGAAGAGTGAATCAAAGCGGCGAAAACATCTTTTGCCGCAACGCATGTACTACATATGTAGCGACCTTGCGCAAGCTGTGCTCGATTAAAGCTCAGTGAGTCGTGGTATAGCCCTTTGTCGTAACACTTGTTGAGGGAGGAAATCGAGGGAGGAAAGGCAAAGCTTTCTTAAAAAGGATCTCAGTCATATTCCAACACACCGCAAGCGGTCAAATCTATTCTTGGACGGCTTAAAATCGTCTTAGAAAATATAGGAACTTCCTGGAAACGAATATTTTAATAATAAGATGTATAATTAAAATTTCCAATTTTGTTCTTTTCGCCAAAGTTTGTATTGGCTTCCCGAAAAAGAAATATTGCTCCAAATTTCCATTATAACATTATAATTTACTCTTATAATTTAGTCTTAATGAAAGGTAAAATCAGACAAGTAATAAAATTCCATTTTTAATTTCCTAGCTGCGCTAATATGCCAATATATGCATTACGTTGACACGCGTAATGAGGTAATATCGATCCTTACGTCAGAGAATATTTGATCCTCTTTTTATTTGATCCGATGTAACACGATATTACGCTGTTACGGAAAGTCAGGAAAATTGCGTGTCAGTTGTACGGAAAAGGTCGAGTCTTAAAGCGCATACATAACACGAGTATACTGCACGAAGACTACGTAAAGGTAGAGTACCCAGTTACGAAGTAGTGTAGCATTATACAAACGCACGCTTCGGCAACAACGTTCTGTAACTAAAGCGGCATTATACGATACCGGTTCTAACCGCGGTAACTAAATTCAATTTGGAATACCTTTTCAGCGGAACTCCTTTCATGCACACGCGCACGCATATGTTATTATCACTAAATTAACTTTAAGTAAGTAGCGTTATTTTAGTCGTTCATTAGTAACGATGAGCAAACCTTCGCACTATTTAACTACGTTAACATTTAGCACGTAATTGCATTTACAATGTTTTCGACTTCTGAAAATGAAATTAGACTGTGAAGTAACTGCGTAAATCTTTATTTGAAATAAAGTTTATAAAATGTCAACAATAAATTATTTGCGAATGAATAAATTTTACTTATTCGCTACTAAGCGTTAATAGTGCATTATAAATTATTCTTTGTCAAATAAGAAACCAGTAATATTATGTACGTTATTAATCAATTGTCTTTTAATTTGTTGAAATTGTTGAAAATATCATATAAATTAACAAATCAATTATATGCTTTAAAAAAAGATATACAGATTTTTAAATCAAATCAGATTGTTTCTCTTTTATAAATTATATCCGCGAAATAACATTTTATATTAAAAAATGGCAAATTAAACATAAATGTATAAATAATACATTTTAATAATATATTAATTATAAATAATCTCCCCATAATCATAATTTTAGTTATACTCATTTGTAGTATAACGTGAACACAGCATGATTTATCATCACAATTAGCAGAGCGATAGTCAAAGAACAAACGTAGAAAAGTCGGGTATTCTTGAGCTTAAATGCGAGATGCGCTTCAGCGGTGCAAACGAGTCACCGTCCTTTAAAACAGCGCAGCTTAATGACGCTCATTTATTCGCTGTAACCCGAAGGCATTCAGTATGTACTGCCGTCTCATCTGCTCTACTAAGCTCGCTTGTGTGTATGTCTGTACTTCTGTCCCGTATTTACGAATGAGTAGAACCGATGCTCATCTGGCGGCAATCTTCCCGCACGACTATATTTCCATATTATGCAACGTTTTGCGGCGTCGCTATATATATGCGTTGCGTACACTATCTTCAGACTATAGATTTTCTATAGAGATGGACGTATTACATACCGCCGTGCTTTCGTTCGTGCATCATGAGGATGGTTCGCTCGATATAGAGTCGACAGCAACGATATTATCGTATCCTCCCAACGAAAGTTAATGATGATTTCGCGGAAGCTGAAGGTTTCATTTTACCGAGAATTTATTTAATTAGCCGTTCGATGGGGAAAACTGAAAAGTAGTAAACTAGAATTTCTGATTATTTTCGTAGAATGCGGTTCAAGTGTTAAAGCAAAGCAGCAGAAACAAAATGCATGCCAAGTATGAATACGATTAATACCAAGTAGCGCTAAAATGTATTGTAATTTGCTTTTCCACATTGTAAACGACAGGATCGTGTTATAATATTTCCTGGAAAGGAGCCAAAACGCGAGCACTTACACTTCGATCTGCTGCCAGTGAAATATGCGATTCTAAACACTCCCCCTATTCCGTATATTTCTGTGCGGATTTACAATAGAAGAGCCCTCGGAATATTTCGCTCAAGTACCAATTTTATCGAAACGTCTTGTAAAAACATATAAACCGTGAATAAAAGAGCGAAATATTGCGCGTACGTTTCTCAAGTCGTTCAACGTTTTTCATCATCCTTGACACAGAAAAGTCGCCGCGTATACTGCGACAGCGTAACAAGTTTCTCCATGCGAAATCGAAGCTGAAAGCACACCGAGGAATCTCGTAAAGACCGAAGGAACATGTGCGACATACAAAGTAAATTATTGCTATCTACCGCGGCGTAATAGAAGAACGTACAATAAGGTTTTCTGGAGGCCAGCCAATAACCGGGCTATCCAGCGAGCACATACATGCACCCATGTATACGCACCCACACGAACTGGCGGCATTCCTGCCCTCTGCTACTCATAAAGTCAGATGAGTGTTCGAAAGTGCATCCACGCTTAACCCCCGGAATCGACTTTCCTCGCGCTTTCATGCTCGCGGCGCGACAGTTACGATCCCGACAAACATCCCGGAAACAAATTTTCGCGCGAGGCTAACGCTCGCACGTGTGACCCATATTTTCCGGCGGCGCGCGCGCGAAAATCGATAGTTTCTCGAACTGAGTGCATATTCGATTTACCTCGTTTTACTCGTAAAATCGTCCCCCGTTCGGGCAAACGCAAACGCGAATACAGCCACGTGCCTTTCGTCCTTACATACGGCACTCATTGGTATGCGAAGACACGCTTTCGTTGAGCGACCAACGAACGTATCTCGGCTCGAAAGGCTGGAAAGTGACGTATATCTATTCGCGTGCTGACTAGTCGGCGGTATGGATCTGTTTGGTTGCTGGATGGGCATGTACCAGATAACCCACTACTTCTCCCGATACTGGTAGCTCTCACGTTATATCCAACTCTTCCCCGATAAGGTAACTTCATACACGTCTTTCTTCTCGCGGCATCGAACACTGTTTATCTCTTTCCGCTTTTACCCGGACAATACAAGTCTCTTATGGACTATTGATATAATGTATCGATCGTTTCATATTTCTATGACATCGTCAATTAAGATCGTTTCAAGTTTAAAATATTACTATCCTATTTTCAGAGATATATAACTGTCGTAGAAAAAAGTGATTATTATGCGATATTATATCATTTGTTTAAAACAAGGAAAATGTATGGTTCTATCATATCAAGTATGTATATTATCTAATGCATATAGTAAAAAATATTGAGCGTTGCTATTTTCATCCAGCTTATGATGCTACTCTATCTTTAGAAAAAAATTTTTCCTCCTTCTTTTGACTGATTGTTCAACATTTACCACACACACAAGTAAGATATGGATATCTTTCAATTTCGATTTATCAAAAAAGTGACAACTATGTGTGTGAAGGAGCGGTGGTGTCATGCACACATAGGATGGATAACCTTCTATATCATCCCTTAATCCCACTTACTTCTCCCTTAGGGTAGTCGCAGTCCGTGATCAACCAGGTGCAGATTCTCGTGTCGTACTTGTTCTACGAAATTTGTCAAATGTATCGCATCATATTCGTATCACATTGTTTATTTAACCCGTATAATATTATCCTTTACACAAAAATATGCAACGTATATCCAAAGGAAGTTTATAATTTCGTGCAAAATTATAACGAATCCTCTTGTGGATTAATGTCTAAGAGAAATTTGTCAGTTTACATATGGAAAGCATTAAATTTCGTAATTCATTTTTAAATTCCAATGTGTATCCTAATATGTATCCTAATTGATCCTTTATGCAGCTTGACTCAATAATTACAGTACATGAGACACAGTAGCAGTCACGAAAAGCACCGAATGCGTCCCTCTTGGCACGCCGCAATGTTGCGGTCGATGTAATTCAATTAAGCTGTTGCTATTGTCACCCACTGTTGCTCATGCCCAGAAAGCTTCGACTGCGAAGATAACTTTGGAAATACATGCTATTCCGTATTCGGAATATTGTACCTCAAATTGTCGTCTACTTCCACACCGAGATATTTTCGGCATTCCATGTAGTCCCATATTAACCCGTTCTTGCAACGTTCACCATCTCGCGAAATTGGCTCGAGATTCGTTACGGTCTCTCGGTTCCTCGACGCGCATGCAATAACATTGTTTCACGTGTGCTCTCCTTCCCCCCTCCCCTGCCGGCCGTCATTCCCCATTTGTTCGAGACAAAAGTACACGAGACACTGGCCCCATGAAAAGCACTCGACGCGTCCCATCGAAAGGAGTATTCCACGCTGACGCGTGTTTCCATATACGTTACGCGTGATGCCTAGCATGCTGCTTACTGCAGCAGGACAATAAAAGCGATCCGTGCTCTCCCCGGATACCTTACTTCCCCTCTCCTAGGCTTCGCATGTCAGCAGCGAGGACATTTCCATTTTATTGGACGGCAGAAACGAGTATCGCGAGGGACGACTCGGCCCTAGAATATATAGGAATCCGAATTGGGTGACGTGTGGGCACTCAGGCCACTGCTCCTGAACCGCGACGCATCGTCTGCATGCCTGTCCTGACCGAGAACCACGACGCGACGGTTGTTGCGTTCATCCGTACGAGCATGTGCGACATGCTACACGTGCATAGGGTGTATAGAAAACTCAGGAAGTTGTTTGAGAAATGATAAAGATTTAAGAAAGGCTCTAAAATGATAAAATTATGAATGTGACGTTATCAACTTATATATGAATATATGCATCAATCGTGTAGTCTATAAATAAGAACATAAGAAATAATTGAATAAGTATTCTCCACAAATGAATCCTTAAATACACAGTTTTATCGATTCTCTCTTCCTCATAATATAATCTTGTCCACCAGAAATATAATCTGTTTATAGGAAAGGAAATACTTCTAATTATATTGTCCGAATTAGAATCCAATAAAGCAATAATGTCAGAGAAATTATCGCCACGAATATGCTATTTCTGTTCATTGACGTAAGCAAAATTCTTTTTCTTTTATGAAGATTTATAATTGGATTAGAAGACAAACGGTGCAACGAAAAAGAGAGACGGTCCGACGTGATGGCCGCGCATAAAGAGGATCGCTTGATAACGACGTAATTAAGACTCGGTGTAAAATTGCCGTGAAGCCTCTCTCACCCCCTGAAAGACTGCAAGGTTTAACGCTAAGGAAGGATATTTCCGGTACACCCGATGTTCGCGCGCATCTAGGTACCACTCTGAAATGGAATGGCGGGCAATTCCTGGTCGCTGCTCCCGGTCCTTACGCGTGAATAACTTTAGTCACCTCGCCCTTGTGCATTTTCCAGACATTTCATTGTCTCGGTGTAACCCCTCCATTTGTTAACTACTGAATAACCCTTCCACGCGGAATTATATCGTTCCACAATGCTGTTAAATATTCTTTTCTGATAAATTAGCGGCGAACAAAGTATAATGTACGCTCGCGCATACTGCCCTCCTTGATAGTGGAATGGAGTATCATTCCACGCTAATTTCTCGTCTCTCATCCGACTATAACTTCTCTCGAATCAATTCCCCTCGAGTTCCTCGATCTCTTGCACATTATTGATCGCCACATGATTTGCTCGAAATTTTTTTATCACTTCCGTCAATGCAATTTTCAAGAACGGCATCTTCTATCCGGACACGATACAGCGAGGAAAGACTCCCTAGTAATAAAGGTAGATGCATACCACGTACTCACATATGTATATCCCTGGGATGGAATGGAATGGCGGGCGATTCCTGGCCAGTGCCCTCAACCCTGCTCGCGTGAATAACTTTATTCGATTCGCCCAGTCCTTCCCTTTCTCCCTTCTACGGACCCGACGTGGTAATCGGTTTACTCTGAGGCACTCGCGAAAGTACGTCATTCGGGATTATTGCGCCAGATGAATCCACTACAGTCCGCGCGACCCTCTCCGATGGTTACTCTCGTATGTGTGTACATATCTGGCACAGTGGTGGAATATTGTGGTCACAGTGTCGCGGATAATATAATCCAATTAAATGATTATTACTGTTTGCGGTGAGACGGACACGTGTCGGTTTCCTCAGTTATTGATAATTCATACATTGCCCGGTCTTGCTCTGAAATAACAACATGTTCTTTAATCCTTTCCGTCGTGTCAGAAATTATTAAAAGAATCTCAATGCGTGGCTATTCTTTAACTTTTTTCAGTTCCGCGACTTCTGATTCAATCCTTCTCTTTCTATTGTCATCCAAATTCTACTGACTTAATTTTTGACAATCTTTTTGTCAAATCCAATAGGATAAAATTTTGTTACTTTATAATAATCTATATATAAATTGATATGTATATAAAATATATCAAAAAATTACAGGACATTTTTTAAAATTTAGGTATATTAAACATGCTTTCATGCACAAAGTCGAAAAAATTAGAATTGCTAGACTCGGATGAGCATTGCAAAAGTCTGCAATTATGGTCAAAGAAAATGACATTTAAAACCGAATCAACGACCGCACCATAGAATTTTTGAAAGACTCGCGACGCCACGTAGCTTATGTGGCTTTCACATTCCTCTGGGCATTCATGAAAAGGATATGAATGTATGTATAGCTTCACGGGCGCAGCTGGTAGCCACAAATATGAAAGTAATATTTAATTTATCGTCTAGGATTGAAAAGAGAACGTTTAAAAAGCCGTCCAAGGGAGGACGAGCAAAGGTAAAATGAATTCGTGCGGTGCCGTCGTTGAACTCCCACGAACAGAATCCTGAATAATATATGGCGACGTCTTCGGGAACCCGTGCATAATTTCTCTCGTACAGGACGGATGCTCGATTCTAACGACCCAGGATCGTAGGATTCCGAGAACGGGACGATGTCGAACGTATGTACTTAACGTCAGTCCACGACAGATGTTTTCTCTACCCGCGGCCGTTCATCTTCCTTTCCATGCATCCGTCGAATTTAATTACTTCCGTGCTTTCGCGCCTATACCCCGATACCTTCAATTAACGTTTGATTCGCAATTATAATTAACTATAGTAACATATTACCTGCTAATTATAATCATAATTATTATTTTGCGCAACGCAAAATGGTTTCCTATGCAGCGTTCAAATTTCTCTCATATGAATACCATATGTTTAATCGAGTGATTCAATATTGTATGGATGTCCTATTTTTTATAAGAAGATCGGACAGTTTTGACATTATATATAAGAGGAAATAAAAAGAGATATTTTTATAAACTTATAAAATTATAAATTAATAAAATTAATAAGATTATAAATATATAATTATAAAATTATAAATGTATAATTGCCTTTTCCTCTTATCTTTATTACCTAATGCTATAATTTTATATTATAATTTTTACATAAATTATTAAAAACTATTAATCTATGTATAATAATAAGCAGAATCAAATCAAGCATAATAATCAGTCATGCAAACTGCATTATGAACTGTCAAAGCGAGATAAATCGGTGATAATTAAGTGAGACTTCGATCATAGGGATACAGTGGACAATGTTGAGTTATATTATTAATGTTCAGCAGGACAATCGTTTTCTGTATTCCAGCATTGAACCCCTACCTTCCGTCCCTCATCCTCTAATACGAGGCAATCGAATTCAGCGGCATACTGGCTCTGGTTTACGTGATTAACGTTTAATTATAATTACGGATCACTGATGCCGATAAACTGCCATATAGCGGCCCTCGTTACCATCCGCGGTGATTGGAGTCTGATGCGTTCAACCTCTCAAATCCGCCGGAAATTGAAAAAAAAAACCTAGATATCGCGAAAACGTCACGACGAAAGAATAAAAACGCGAGGGACGGATTTTTATTTATTAGAAAACGCCGAAAATCTTAAATTACGTCATAATCGCATACCACTTTCGAGTATTCTTGAGCAATAAGCCATAAATTTAATGACGATCGATCAGTTTATCATCTCGCGTGATTTGGATAATCTCTGTACTTCATCGCGCTCCATCATCGGCGAATGACAAGTTACAATAATTGCTATTATAGGATATCGTATATTTTATGATAGTATCATGACAAATTATAGAGTACTTTGCTCATGACGTAGCGTGATCGTGCATAAATTTGTGCGATATATTATCTCTGGGTAGCGAGGAAGAACCTGATAGACACTTAGGTAAACAATGTCGATTACAGACATTCTCTCCACGATACACGTATAAATATACAATTTTCACAACTATCAATTTGGATTAGATGCAATCTGAAACGACATGTTGCTGAAATACATATCTCGTACCCCTAATTCTCATCAGAGAAGATAAAAAACTGTATACTACACGGAGAAAATTTTATATTGAAAATTACTATGTATGGCAGTAACCGTGGACTATTGCTGGAATTATAAAAATTTTTACTATGTAAAACAATGAAAAACAGCCGTGGACTGTTGTTGGAATTATAAAAATTTTTACTATGTAAAACAATGAAAAACATAGTAAAAATTTTTAGAATTTCAGCAATAGTCCACGGCTACTGCCATACATAGTAATTTTTAATATAATATTTTCTCCGTGTAGCTATATTGAATATAATCTATGACGATTTTACCGCTTTTCAATTAAATTATATTAAAAATAAATATCACGAAACGAGATATCGGTAAGCTAAAAGGAATGTAATTAAATATTTTATCCCATTAGCCGATAAAATAAATTTCAATTTCTATCCGAAGAGAATATTCATTTAGAATTTATTGCTACATAAAGCGATGTACAAAATAAAATGGTTCTCTAAAAAAAAAAGATAATCTGTAATTTATGTAATATAGATACATTATAAAATATAGGTTTGCCGGCCGTGATTTTAAACGGCATATGGTGAATGATCGTTCAACTCCGACCTTCGTCAAAGAAGGGTCGACAACAGATTGCAAGTAACATCGCCGGACGAAATCGAAGTTTGAGCCACCACCTCGAGACATCGATAACTGTAAAGATGGTATTATTCTCGGGCTCGACGGAAGCGATAACGTGCGAAAACCATAAATTATGTCCGAACCGAATCGTATATCGTGGTTGTCTCATCGAAATACCAGCTAACAGGATCCGTTTGGGAATAAAAATTGAATTGTATACTTGCAACGCGCGGAATATATTCCGTCACGTGGCCGATCGTTTGTCATGTTTCAAAAGCATGAATTCACGTAATCGCATAACGATGTACGCGGATTACGCGATGAATGCGCCACCATAATTTCGAGTGGATTGTGCGGGGTACATGAAATCCTTCGATCAACCGAAAGCAAGTGTCCAATATAGTACAGCGATAGTACGCTCGTGTATTTTGTTTCGTTTAAACAAAGCGCTCCACAATCAATTGCACGCAAATGGCTTGATATTTGTGTTTATTAAATCAATTTTTAAAAAAACTAAATATAGCCAGATGAAATTGTATTAACTATCCATTACAAAACTAGTTTCACATATTAACAGAAATAGTACTAACACAAAGTAAAAAAATTTGCATTTAGATAACTAATTCCTAAGTAATAACTATTATAAGGATGTACGTCATGTTTCCATCATTTTAAATATTCCACGGAGCACATCTGCTCGCCTTTACCATCCCTCGCATTCCGCTATAATTTGGGTGATTATCTCCCCAGTTGCTACTTGAATATATAAATTTGGTGGGCAAAGGGTTTACGAGTAATCCGTTATTACCTCTAAAAGATGGAAGACCGTAAATGAGCTCTTGGAACGATGACAAATGCAAAGAGATGATACAGGCTACTTTCCGACCACGACATTTCAAGCACGTTCGTAAATGAGGCGAGTGGCGAGGGGTTTACATTGCCGCGCCGTCGGTGTGTTGTCGCGTTCGTAGATTTATTCCAAACGATGAAGCGGAATTACTATTTGCCGTATTAATTTGCATGACCGTGCGGAAAATTCCGCGTGTTTTAAATTCCCCTCGCGAAAGAGAAGCGCCAAGATGCGAAGAAAAAAAAAACGCCCAAGGAATTAACCGCGGATGACGGAGAGAAGAAGTAGGATCCTCGTAAATCTTAAGCAGAATCTTGATTCGGTGAGCCCTGCTTACAGGTTTACACCTGTAGACATCACAGAGCCTGAAGGAGCCTATCCGGCACTTTTGTGCCCGGCGCGGAGAGGATGATTCGACGCGGATATCCTTCGAAGGGGCACAAAAGACACGTTCTACGGATGTCGGGCGTGTGATCGATCAGCTGCTCGGCGAAACGCGACAAACGTGTGCGTGTAAGTACGCAGAAGTAAATTTCGAGGTGCTCCGTCGCCGAGCATGAGTAAGCCGAGCAGTACGCGCGATTGACTGATATAAAATGAGATAAACGATTCTTTTTAAGCTTAAAAAGATAACGTTACAGAGAGAATAATCGTTACGCGCGGGGCATTAGGCATGCAAAATATTTACTTTATTTTATTAGTACTATATTAATTATTATTAAGGAAGGCAAATTAATTCGTGATATTTTCCATGTTAAAAAGCAAAGATACAAAATATTTTAAATGAGGCTTCTCTCACTTACCAAATGTGATTATCAAAAGTCTTCAATGGTATGAATTATTTTGCCTGCCTTTCCACAGTCTAGTCAGTAAATTAAGGCAACCAGTTTTGAAAAGGGAAGATCATTAATACGAATCTCTCTCAAGACAGCACCATTGTGCTTCTAAGAACGAGAGAATGGATTTATAGAAATGAAGATTTAAGGAGAAACTCGGCAGCGAGAAAACTGTCGGTAAAAATGGAGAATTTTATCGGAATTACGACATTATTTTTATCCAATATCTCATGTGGAGTCCGGTATCTTTTGTTCGATACCTTCTGCTTGCTTTTGCAATGTTCAACGATTCGTATACTTGTCGCACATGTATATCACTATAATTAATATAATGAGGCAAAAAATGCAAAGTGCGTGGGTCTTAATGTCAACTTAAAATAGCCAACTAGGAAAAACGTTTCTTGCTGTTTTTGTGACGTTGCCGACAAAATCAAATGTTACGTATATTTTTAGATATATGAGCGATAATTGTTTTATTAAAAACCTCAGCGCTTAAAATATATATACAACTGACATTAATCAAACTCATCATGAAAATTCAGTATAAATTTATCCCTTCCCTTAAAGCATGAATAATGTTGATCGCACATAGCAATAATTTGCAATCATTCATAATTTGAACAAAATCAAAAAACCAATAAATAGCCGCACTACATTTAATTCGATTATCAGTTCACGTCAATATCTAAGATTATTATTGATGCTTAAATATTATATCAATTAGCAGAATTTAATATCTATCATAAATTATTGAAAATAAAAAACATATAACGTCGCACATATATCTCTGGCTATTTTGAGACTTTTTATCTTATTTACATGGATCGTCGCGTCGGAATCCATGTAAAAATCATGAATTTCACATTGATCTCTTTTATCAAATATAATAACATTATCACGATCTGTCCGCGGCTGACCCAAATATATAACTGCCGTTTCACCACGGCGTGCATTTTCCATTTAACCGTTAATATCATCGATCGACCGAGCCGGAATAGCGTAGTTGCGACGAGCATCGGCACGCCTAGCAAAGCAACATCCTATGCGGATGCACCGTGTTTATTATTAATTCATCGAAGCATCGATGCTTCACCCGCGATCGCGCATCAAACGATGAATTATTATTTCCTCAGGGTGAGACGTCGGCCAGTGCCTTTACAGCCCCCCTTCCCTTCCTCGCGAAAGATGACGAGTTTTGATCGATAGCCCGATGTCAGTGACACCTCGCTTCTTGTTATTTTATATAAAAGGATATTAAATAACTGTTAGATGGTCGCTTGAACGACGATCTTACTCTATTTTATCCCTTTCGTGTAAATTGAGCGTAATCTGCAATACCGCATCTATTTGTAAACACTTATAAATACGCGAATTTTTACTGCAAAGTTATCTTTACCTTTAGATACATCGCAAACCTGTTCTTCTTTAATTTCATACTTACCTAAATTTGAGAAGGAAAGCGTGAGCAGCGGTCAATAGAAACATAAGAAATAGGCAATAGGAATATTGAGTAATGTATTTGTAGCTTTAAATAACGATTTAAAGATATAAAGACAGAAGATATTATCTTGTTACCATTTCTTTTGTGATAATTAGAATGTCATCCACGTCGAAAAGGATTGATCTCGAAGGATTCATCGGATCGCAGTTATACCTTTCTGCTCTTATTGATGGTCGAAGTCATTATTACCTGTCAAACACGCGCAGCTGCGACACCTCAATGATATTGGGAGACGTGACATATAAAATAATAAAGCGATCGATCGACCGATGTCGGCGGTATACGTCAAATATACGACCTGTACGTCATCGATGCGGTTCATGGCTACGAAGTAGCCGCAAAATTCTTCGCGTGCAACCAACGCGTGACACGCAATCGTCCGTTCACCGCGAAAATATTTCCATGACAGTAGCCTAACAGCGCCGACGGTCGTAACATATCTAATATATGCCTTGACGATGCATGCGTATGTGTAAAAGAGTCATGATAACGAAGCTATTCCGTCCTGATATGGCCATAATGATCAACAGAATTATTTTCCTTGTAATTAACATCGTTTCCTCTTTTAATTCGGACTAATGGTAACTTTTTTACAAATAGTAGTATTGATTGTACATCAGTGTTATTGATTGTGCCGCTCATTTCCATATCGATAATTAACGCTGATCATGTATTAGCTCATGTCTCAATAAATATCGTGAATAAATAATCGGAACATTTAAATATACGTGATTACGCGCGATAATTCTTATGATTGGGTTAGCGCAAAATCTACAGAAACGACGTTTTCCAGAGTTACGTTAACAACAATGTATGGTGTGCCGTAATTAAGGTCATCATTTTAATATTCGCACGTTTTAATTACCCTCCCTAATGAGAAGTTTGTATCGCCGACAACTATTGCCGAGGCTCTGGGCTCTACCTACGCTCGCAGACTCAATTATTAACGTATCCTTTCCCTTGGCTTATTACGAGTTAATCACGGTGGCTGCCGTTTTCCGGGGATTTGTTACGACACGGGGTTCGCCCCTGTAGCACCTGCGGTATTGCTGCACCTGTGGTGCGACAAACGATGCTGCGTACACGCATGGTTACGCGCAGTTTATCGACTAGCTGAAAAAGTTATGATTCCAGATAAAGAGACGCGCGTGAAACAAAAAAAGTAGCGAGAGAGAGAGAGAGGGGGGGGGGAGAGAGAGAGAGATAGTGAGAGCGGGAAGGGGGAGGCCGCACAGAGAATGGCGATGCATTTGCAATTTTGCGGTCGGTCGTGCGTGCGTATTGTGTTGGTGGCCAACGTGGACGGCAGAATGTAAAATGCGGAAGAATCGCTCGTTGGGAAAGAGAGATCGAACAGAAACGAGGTCGGGGAAAAAAATTGAACCCGCGGGATTTCATTGGCGCGCTACCTACTGCCACGGTCAGTTTCTGGCGAGCTATCCCCAGCGACGGGGATACGAGTGAAAATCAAGAATTCGCGCGCATCAGGGCAACAGCAGTAGCAACAGCAACAGAAACAACGCGGCGGTCGTTACCGTTACGCGAACGACAATGAAACATTCATAAGAGCGCTCGGATACTAATGATAAAAATTGATCTGCGCGCAACTCGGGATATAGGTGATCGGATGCCAGAAAATGTGTACATTACGGGGTAACGCTTCCACGGTTGGATGGACGTATCAATTTCAAAAGCACTTCGCGACGTAAACGCGGTTTTGCATGGAAACTGCCGCCGTTCAAAACGCAAATGTATAACGGGAGAGAAAAGCGTATTTCGGCGAAATAATGAACACGATCGTACGATCGAGTGTCAACGTTAAATTCTAGTGCACATTAATTTCGATCTGAAATTGAAGTGATGTGCGTCGTGTGTGATCGACCGTCTCGCGTACATTCAAGCTGAGATCTTCTCTTGCAAAGCATTTACAAAATCCTAGCGCATAGAATCATATTCTGTATCTCTTAGATCGCGAACCTCTACCGTGTACCTCCCGGTTTATATTTCTCTGTAATTCACTGCATACAGTACGTGATATGCATTCCCATTCAACAACACAGCCAGCCTTATTAAAGCTTTTGCTGTCGTGGATAAACTCACAGTAAGCAAGTTTTATGCAAATATAAGAATTTTTCTATGTTCTAATTATATTAAACTTGTTATTTGTTCTAATTGAATTTTAGATTTTTAACTTTGATTCTTTAATGACCCAAAAAACGTTTGGAGTAAACAAGTTTAATAAAAATTGAAGTAGAAATTCAATTTTTGTACACTTATAGGTGTCGTAGAGACTGTAAAGGTTAATTCCGCGAGAAAATAACAAGGAGAAAATGCTTTTGACGCGAGTAGCTTGACCAAGAATTGAAACGCAATAAAAAGGTGGAAATAGAACAAGTCCAGTCAAACTGCCAATATCTTTCTGCAGATTTGTGGGCGCCGAGGGCCTCTTCTACTTTGCCTCTTCGCCGAGATATCACAGCAACTTTTCACCAGCCATACCTGCTGGCGATAAATAACGCGAGCGCGCATTATTCGTCGACTTTCTCGGTCGTCTAGATCAAGCCTAACGCGCACGAGATTCTGCAAAAACTTACGTAGAATTTAGTATCACTCTTCTATGATTTATCAGAAGAATGGGACAAGTATTTTTTATGTCTAAGTAGGACGAAGGATTCAGCACTTCCGCATTTAAGTTCTAAGAATATCACGGAATCTCTTTAAAAAAGTAGCTGCTTGAAAATTAAATAACTATTGACAGAGTTAAAAGACAGATTTTTTAGATATTTAATTCTATTATTTGACATCTCAAATAATCTTGAGATTAAGATTGTAATCTTGTAGTTATAAATGTGTAAGAGGAACGTGCAATATTATTTTTTCGCAAATATTAATTTTTAATTTTTAAATTTTTAACAAAGTTTTGTAAAAAAAACTTCCGTTTTATATTACTATAAAAGTATAAATATTTCACAGTTCTGTATCTTTAGCTTTGCTAATTAGACATTCCAGACAACTTGATTTATTTTTTACCGCAATAAGATTTTTCCAATAAATAATGACAAAGATTGCAAATGTGGAAAACTTTGACTTGTCTTTAGGAGATAGTCTAAAATCGATATTAGCCAAAGCCGTTAATTCCGAAAACCATAAACAGCCGGAGAGCCACGAAACGCTTCGGTGACCCCAGTCACATAACCCGGCATTTATTACGAAAGATTCTGGAAATCCATCGAGCGCTAAGGGGCATCGTACCTCGGCATAGGCTAACACAGTGGTTACCCTGGACCGTACGAGGGGCATCCATTAACTAAGCCCGTAATCCCTTCAGTTAAGTTAGCACATGGTGCGACGGACCATCGTCCATCGTCCTCACACCACATAAACCCTCCTGCCTTACGACTGATCTTACCCTCTCTATTTCCTTCGGCTTCTTTGTAGATACATGATACACTCATTGCCAGTGATTCCCTTATCCCATTCTTTATGGGCTGGACCGTGTGAAGTGCTCTATTTATCTAAATCAGCACCTTCCTTTCTTTCGAAATAAATGGTAAAAAATGCGCTTTTACTACGACTGTTTTTCAAGAAAGGTAAATTTTACAAAAATCCGAGAGCTTGCATGAGCAGCGGTAACTCATCAGCTGCCTCACGTCATTCCTACGCCTGACAAGAACGAGAATCCCGGATAAAGGAGGAAATTGTTCAGCGTCGCGCTTGAATCCGCCACGGGTTAACAAAACAAATGAAATTTGTTAGACAAGATTGAAAAAAAACAAGTATTGTTGCTCTATTTCAGCTTCAGTGGTAAAGATATTTGAATACGCGATTTCGGAGTTGTTTTATATTACGAAAATGCATTCATTCGTCGAGCCTAAATAGTTTTCGTCAAGTTTCTGTCACGCATCTTAACATAATTAATATTGCACCGGATACTAGCAACGCGACGCCAGAACAAGGCTTAACGACTGCTTGTACTCTTAATGACGAAGCGCAGTGTCACATTCTCGTAGTAAGTAAGCCAACGATAGGTAAGATGAGCCGCTTTACTATCGGATGAGAAATTATACGCGAGGATACTCCCGATATATGCATCCAAACGGAAAACAGAATAGAAAACAAATCGCGAAAGCAGTGAAATATTTCGACAGTTTATACGTTAATCTCATTAACAATTCAGGAATGTTCACCACTTCATATTACGAACGGTATTAAAAGCTTTGACACCGCTTGCCTGTATCTGCCGCTTGAATTAATTATCATGCAATTTATTAAGAGGATTTACGCAATATGTCGAAGTCACCCGACGTCCTGATTAATTTTGCATTATCAATTAAAAAATAATTGCCGTGGATTATGTAGGGGCTCATTATTACGCCACTTTAGATCAATAAAAGGCTACGCTGTACGCCCATCACGTGCCGGTGACAAGAATTTGCATAATATTTTGAAATTAATCGACTTTCCTGCTAATTTTCAATGTCAGATCATAAACCATTATCAGCCCTTTGTTACTGACGCTATCATCTAATATCGATAATGACCACCTCATCATTTACAAATATTTTATTACATCAATGAAATAATTTGTCATATCATCTTGTCACTAGATGACATAAATATATTACTATACTGCTAACTACGAGCTGTAGCATGGGTTTATATAATTTGTGTATATCTTACACAAGTAAATTAAAAATATTATTAACACGTGTGATACAACGCGCAATATTCAGTAATAAAAATTAATGACAGCAACTATCACACGAGATGATTTGACGAACTTATCAGATTGTTATGCAATTTATATCTGTTATTTTTATCGTAGCTCCTCTGTGTTTTTTCAGCTGACTCATTTTTTATATCTATTTTATAACCGAACAAAAAAATACCTCTGCTAGGATTTTTCAGTGTTTTAATATTCTCGTGTTTAACGATGAAGTCCAATTGCGTCGTAAAGCATTTAACCGGCGGCTTGTACGACCCCGCGGTATTACATACAATTTTCTTCGCATTATACCTAATTGACTGGCTGATGTCAGTGTGTCCCATCTCTTTCCGTCGTGTATCGATCTCGGAATTATAGGGCGATTATACGGTGCACCCATATTGCTAGCACGATTTAGGGCCGTGCTTCGTTTGTTGGTTTTGATGGTGGAGGTAAATTACTACGAGTCGATGGACGTCGTCTCAACTCGATAAATAATGCATGATAGTAGCGCTCGCTTAGCAATTGAATATTTTTCTTGTCGAGGTAGAAAATTCGCCGTTAAAACTTTCAAAAATGGCCCTATAAGAATTTACAAAGATACTTATGATAAATGATGTAATGGGGACACTGTACCGAATTGTTTAAAACTTAAACAAATTTACTTATTTGCGTCTGTTGCAAGCAGAGACAATAAATAATTCAATCGGCTGACGAATAAAAGTTAACGACATACCTGCGCTTTATGTCACGCATATACACACAGCTCATATCAGCGTCTAGTCATTGCTGGGAATCGCGTGTTTATGAACGATTTATCATTAGTTCCTGAGACAAGAGAGAGAAAGCAAAAAGAACGTATTTGAAGGACAAATACTCTCCTAGCTTATATAAACTTAATTAATGAAGTACGCTATATATGTTTACGGCACTATATATAACGATAATATCAATATAAAAGATTGAAGACAAGATAATGAAAAAGCCTCATTAGTCATAACATTGTTTCGTGATTTCGTCTATGTATAATTCGAGAAACCTTGAGGATTATAAGTAGAAAAATAAAATTAACTCGGATCGTATAAAAATCTATAGCCACCGCGAGGATAATCATGGCTTTAATGGATTCGGCAAATTATTACGACACACTATTGACCGCAGAATTCCGTATTTAAGAAAACCGTGAGTCGCTATATTTTTACTTCTTTTAGTAAAATACGGTAATTAAAATTGACGGTTCTCACAAAGCAGAGTTAGATCTTAAAAGAAATGTGACAAAGTAACTTTATTTTATGCTTGTTCATTCACCCTTGATTACATTGTACTTGCATGCCCGCGTGGTGCGATATCACTAGTAAAATCTAATTAATCGAGTAAGAATAGTCGCGTGTGAAGCTTGTCTGAGAATGGATCGTTGGTATAACGTATTGCGATTGAGCGCGTAGCGTTGAAAGCTGGCGAAAATAAAGCGTATGGTAAACACGATCGCGAACAAAGCATTGCAATTGCAGTATCGTTCTCGCATATATCTACATCCATTTTAATCGGCGTGCCGCAACGCAAAACGAACGCAGGGCGCGTTTGGGATATTGCAAGTTTATTTCGGCGTCTCGCATGGATACGGCGAATGTTAGCGGACGGCAATCGGCAGATGAAACTGCAGCGTGCGCAATCCGCTATACTCCTGTCGATATATTCTTCTTCATAACGACTGGGAATCAAGCGGATAACATAGCCAATACCGACGACCCCAAAAAAAAGGGTAAAGAGATAGATGGAATGCAAAATCAAGCCGCATAAACCAAAGTATCTGTATGCTCTCTCTTAAAAATTTATAAGAAATAAGCATTACTATAAATCCGACCAAGAGAATGATCCCAGATTTTAGGATTATATCTTTAACATTTAAGAGTCGAAGAGTTGCATGGAAGAATAAATAAAGAAAAAGTAAAGCTTATAAGCAAATGTCACAAAGGACCTTTGAATAAGAAAGGACTACTGTAATGTATTATTTAAATCATAATTTCGATGTCTCTCTAGCAACATTAGTAAATCTATCCACAGCTCACGTTTGCTGTTGTTAGCCACATCCAGCACTGAATTCGTCCTTGATAGACGATTATCGTCACCATGCATCGATCGACAATCATAACGAACGAACGCATTAGTGGACCATTCAACGCCACGCATATTTGGGATCAACCGATTACGGTATTTTTCTAGAACGCATTTGAAATAAAATATAATCAGATTATAAATACGAACTGTTACAAATATATTTCGCAACTTTATAATAATAGACATTTTGCATAAAACTTTGACGTTCTGATATAAATCGATATATTGACTCGATTCAGTACCGCGGTGATGCTTAGTACTAACCAATATTACAGTGTAAAATATCGCGAATTTCAAATAAATTTTAAATATACGCTAGTGAATAAAACAACATTTATTACCGCCACAGTTTTTCAATATTTCATAACAAATGTCAACATAAACCAAAACTTATTACAATAACTGAATATAATAAAATAAAAAATACAATATTATATGCACAGAATCGACAAATTCAATACGAAATTGTAGGATATGTAAATACTTGCACAAATTCTTGCATTTTAACATGCAGCGGAAAAGATCAATACTGATTTGCATATTCTTCTCACCGATACGTAAGGTAAATTGTTTGACGTTAGCTAATCGCACAACATAGAAAACAATAAAGAAAGTAATCAAAGATTGGTAGATAGACCGCCAGTGATAATTAACAGAATTATTTATTAATTAGTCGACTCCAAATTAGTAGACTCCAACTGGCCATATATTGATTACAAAATAAAGAACCGCTACTACGTTTCGACCCTTGATTTGGGTCCTTTTCAAGTAAACACTGAAATGATGTTTTAATTTTGGTCGTGAACAATGATAATGTAATAATATAATAAATGTAGTAATATAATAAAATAAAATCAAGGTGTCAATAATTAAGAAAAGAAGGAGCAGTACTTAATTTGTATAAAGAAAGCTTCTCACACATCAATAACGTCCTTTATAAAAAAAGTGTGAGAAGCTTTCTTTATACAAATTAAGTACTGCTTCTTCTTTTCTTAATTATTGACACCTTGATTTTATTTTATTATATTACCACATTTATTATATATTATTACATTATCATTGTTCACGACCAAAATTGAAACATTATTTCAGTGTTTACTTGAGAAGGACCCAAACCAAGGGTCGAAACGT
This sequence comes from Aphaenogaster ashmeadi, assembly GCA_003063805.1. Classification (NCBI taxonomy): domain Eukaryota; kingdom Metazoa; phylum Arthropoda; class Insecta; order Hymenoptera; family Formicidae; genus Aphaenogaster; species Aphaenogaster ashmeadi. Next base: position 282,030 of record NJRQ01000149.1, read on the forward strand.
AGTAGCGGTTTTTTATTTTGTAATCAATATATGGCCAGTTGAAGTCGACTTATTAATAAATAATTCCAATGAAAGAAGTAATTTATCTCACAAGTAAATTCGTAAGGTTGACCGACATTTGGCTAATCACATTTATATTTGACAATTTCGTCGGTCTTAATCTTATCATTATTTAAAATACGTCGCCTGAAATTTGACGTTTATCTAACATATATCTATATTTGTTCAAAATAGAATACCATCTATGGCCAGTCAAGTCGTCTTACAAT
>NJRQ01000149.1:282883-306941 GCA_003063805.1 Aphaenogaster ashmeadi
TTATTTTTCGCAATAATTTCTTTACAGTTTTTCGGGGAAGGGGGGATCTTATAGATGCTTGCACGAAGAAAATTTTATATTGAAAATTACTATGTATGGCAGTAGCCGTGGACTATTGCTGGAATTATAAAAATTTTTACTATGTAAAACAATGAAAAACCTAGTAAAAATTTTTATAATTTCAGCAATAGTCCACGGCTATTGCCATACATAGTAATTTTTAATATAAAATTTTCTCCGTGTGTTAGCATCAAAATTATTAAATTGCTCGTCAATTTAACATGTGAATTAATTCCGGCTTCATGTAAGAATTGTGTTTCAAGACCGACGAATATGCGGCGCGCAGTTCGCATGAACAGGGAATTCACAAAAAATTATTATTACGCACCAAGATCCGCGGTTGACCGACATTTGGCTATTCTCATTTATATTTGACCATTTCGGCGGTCCTAATCTTATCATTATTTAAATTCGTAAGGGTTTCGAAAATTCTGCAGTAATCGCGTCGGATAATCGCGGCGCGAAAAATACCATTTCGCGAAGAATGCGGAATGCAGACGGCACGCGGCTTATCGTTTGTCGTTATCTGGTACAGAAGAACGAGCGTCGATGGCAAGACGTGAAAGAGAATCGATAGAAAGCAATGGATATTTTCGTCGGAAATCGCATCGGAGTATCGGAACACTCTCCGGTTAATAGCTACTGTGCGTGCTCCTGGTCAGTCGCCGGACCCGACCGAGTCGCCTTCGCGGGGTGTTAACCCTTTTTGCTCCGACGCGGCCGGCAGTCGCTCGGCGAAGCTTATCCTGACGCTTACTACTCACAGTAGTCACCGGCCGGCTAGGCGATACAAGTGTCGGTCCGCACGCTTGGCGCGATGCGCGTATAGTCTGACTATACCTCTCGTCGCACTCCTCGTCCTTCGATTCACCTGTCTGACGCCAAGCGTCCGTCCCTACTACGTTCCACGGTGCTCCCTCCTCCTCGTCCTAGTCCTGCCCCCTCCACCGAAATCGATGCTACTCGCGGATCGCGAGTTCAGTCTGCGACTGGCAACCGCGCGTGTAACATCGTTCCTTCCTTGTCCCTCTCTCTCACTCTCCCGCCCCTTCTGCTCGTCGCATGTTGCATCGCGCGAGTTTTTGAGTTACGTCGGGAGAAAAAGCGAGGATTATTCATCGCCACGAAAATTTCGGTGTACCGGCTAGGACGGTTTCGCGAGGAGGGGAAACGTGAGATAAGGTGGATAAGATGCGAGCCGATATCGTGTCGGTGACGATCTTTCATCGCCAGATGCATCACCGTTGCGCACTATTGGAGCGATCTTGAGATGGTCGGATGTGCAGCGACGCGAAAAATAATTCAGGACGGGGCTATACTTCTACGCCGGCAGAACTACTAATTCGGTGAGTACAAGTTGTTGAGGTCTCTCGAAATTTCAAGTGGTGCGTAAGGCATATTTGAAACATGCGGACTACGAAACTATAACATATAATGGACTACGAAACTAAAACTGTGATCAAGGACAATTGACAGCGCTACAAGAGTATCCAGATTCTGGAGTATCTTATGTCAAACGTATCAATTTTATAAATTGCGTTTCAATTTTACATTTTACCGTATAAACGTTAAGTTATCTGTGATTTTTTATTTATTTATAATACAATATTTGTAGAATTGTACGCTTTAAGTCACTGATTATTAAATCCCCGACGTTTTTGTTTCCAGATATTTTTCTCTCTAAAGAAAATAAACATGATAAACTGAAAGGAAAATTTACAGAAACTTGCAAAAGAGACGAATATGCTTTACGTAACAGATACCGTACCTTTACATGCGCAGATTAGCATAACAATTACCAACAAAGGAAAGATTGTTACGTCATCCGTGTATATCAGTATCCGTCGCAAGTAGGCAAATGCGCGATTGGCCAGCCCGGTCGGCTTTATCGTGGACATTTCAGTGACAGTTTCCATTAGAGCAAACCGTAATACCCCGACAAGTCCAGCCATGGTGGTTTCTCTCGCACGTTCCACCGCAAGAAATTTCATTCCTCTCCTCACCACCCCATGTATACTCCGTGTATACATTCTCTTTCCTTTGCCCGTGATCTCCACACCGCGGACACGGTCCACGGGTACAGCCATACGAGTACGATACGGGCATACGCGACTCGCCGGAACTTTGTTAATTAATTGCTTCGGAAATATAATCCACGTCGAGTGTAACTAATCAGCGAGAAACTCGGTCGGACGTTGACGGGCATGTTTGCTGCACCTATCACGTAGCGGGATGGAAATGTAATTTGCCAGGATAGAGTTAGCCCCGTTGAATGCCGCGGCCAACCTTCAGCCGCCTGTTTCCCTCCCCCTCGGTGCCAGTCCCGCTTCGAGCTAGACCCTCGCAGCGTGCCGCTCATTGATCGCTATTCTGGATTTCGCATGTAAGGATCCAGCGGAGTAGTCCGTTGCGGCAGCACGCGCTCGCCTATCGGCTGTGTTTCGATGATGGTGCACAAATCGGCTAGTAAACGTTACAGATACGCGGCATTGTAACTCCGCATTGGCCTGACATGCGCTTCAAAAATCGCGATTTCTCCCAGAGGTATTAGACAAGTTATATATAAATAATCCTGTATCTAATAAATCTGTATTTTTTACATAAAGAGTTATTAATCAATTAGAAAACGACTTTGTTTAGTGAAAATATTAAGGAACGTCATCGTTAAATATCTTTGTAAATTATCTGAAAATAGTGCAAGTCTGTCTAAATAGAACAAATTTCTATTTGTTCTATTTCTAGACCGCATATAAGTATCGACAGAGAACACTGAGACATCAATAACAGTATAATTTAAACGTGACGTGTTTAATTTAAGAATAATTCGCTGCAAATCTTGAAAAATCTCAAATTAAAGTTTATTTATAATCTGAAGAAAATCCAATAATATACGGCGTAAAGGGTTGATTGAAATTGCCAACTGTTGCGAAGCTGTTATGATTCTCATAAATGCAACGGGTATATGTGTTAATATTCATTTAATATTCAACATCGCGCGTATTAATTACGCACATAATTAGCTCTCTTATGAAGATTCTTTCAATCCCAGCGGGATCGTTTCCGCATTTAAATTGATATTAATAATCGAATCGAGTTTCACACATCACCTTTAGTAAAAAAAAGAATGATACGATTTTATCGGCATCACGGAATACAGATTGAGGATTCGAAAAGCTTTTTATCGATTTTGAGATGCCTCGATTTATTCAAGAAAATGGAAAATATCTAGATGAATGAATGTAAGCGATAAATAACTGGTGCCAAGCGATGGGAAGTAATCGGACGTGCGTATAGAATAAGCGGGAGGAGGGCGGGGGGGGGTATGGAGTTTCGAGGATTACATGAAAACGGTTTCAGTGTCGGATATGTCGACGAATTCGCCGGATGGTTAAGCCAGCAGTTACGATTAAAAGCCGCGGGCTTCCATTGTATCGTCCATTCGCATATAGGGAGTTCTCACATAAATTGTTTAAAACGTTTACTCGATTGTCGCGAAGGAGACACAAACGGGGACTGCGAAACTACAGTTGCAAATTTTGCCGGCACGATCACCTAGCGGCAGACAAAAGTGTTCAAATCCTGCAAATTATTGCATATACGCGCGCGCGCGCATATAGCGCAGGTATATGTATATAATTTGTTTCGACAATACAGACGCAAACCGAGACGTGAGTGATCAAGATGTCGCATTCGCGTCGTGAAGAATAAAAGGCACTTCCGAAACACGTAGACTTGAACACGATATTAGATTGCGACATTTGTACATTCGTGACTGTACATATGTCTAGCCTTAGTATGCGGTATGCACTATGGCTGTGCGGTGCGGTAATACAAATAGGGGTTGCTCCCGGGCGCGACGCCTGTACGGCGTAGCTTCACGCATCGCTTACTCATTGCTGAACATCCAGTCGTAGTTGGTGCCGCTCTTGGGACACGCGAAATTTACTTTAGCCGCGAGCACGACTTTAAAGCGGTGTTTCGAGGACACCGCCTACCGCGGCAAATAACGTTTCAATCCGTGTCAGAGAGTCAGCAACGTCCTAGGTGCCTGCGTATTCGCGCACGAGGTGCACACATGCGAATAGCGGTACACTTCGATGGCGTTTAATGCCAATGTCACGGCACGGAATGCACAAAGTTTCAAGCCCGTTCCGAATGCAATTTATTGTCATGTACAGTCGCGAATTGGATGGCGGTCTATTTTAGCAAGTCAGAAAGTCAGGAAGCAGTACCACTGAAAGGGCTGCAACGTGTGTGACGATATTAATAAATATTACGAGATTTGCTATTTTTTATTTGCGTAACAGGCAACGTTACGTTGCGCAGTTTTAATGATTGATTGCTATTATTATTATTTCCTTTTTGGATATATATGGACGTATTACATTTTGTCATCTAGCAGCACGACTGATTGCGCAGTTTTTTACCGAGTTTTAAACGTGACTGTTAGAGTGCGTTACACGAAGATACAACGATAACATAATGCCCCGCACAGCGGAATTGCTTTAAAAAAACTGGGTCGTGTGCTACACGTTTATTCATATTCTCCTGCATAAATACGTCTCGCATATGAGAAAGCATACAAAATTTGTTTTTTACACGAGAAACGTTTCCTCTTGCTTGCGAATATGCATAGATATCATTTTACCTGTGAAAAAAATGCAATTCGGCAATTACACAACGTGAAATATGTTCTATACATTGTGTGTTTTATCGATGTAAACGCATGCTGCTGATTATCCGGATATTGCTGCTGGATAACGTTGATTGAAAAATTGGGAAAAATTGGAAAATTAGAAATTACAACAATAAAAAATTATAGAGAAATACAATAACAGCTTTATTGTTACGCACGATTTTATACGATATTTTATTTCTACTTTTTTTTAACTATTTTGCAAGTGTGAAAATATCCGCGAATATGCTTGCAGGTCAATCGAGATTGGCGATCGTTGTATTTTCCTAAATGCCATAAACGGTAGAAAGCGATATTGTTAACTAATTTCAGCATCTAAACATACTGATTACAACACGACATGATAGTTTATCGTCATTTAATTATTTCCTCAAAGTGTTACACGTAGACATAGAGTAAATTTGTGCACGTGCCAGCGGTTTTGGCGAAATAACGCCATCTGTTGCACCTATCGATTTGTAATGCCTGCCGATCATTACTGGCATGCAGAATTTATTGCTGCGTAAATAAAATTCAAGACGCGATAACGGCATCTCGTGCGTCAGCTGCAATCGATAATTGCAACGTAGCGAAATTCGTCAAATCTGCGGCGTGTATTGAATGGATGTCATTTTATTCGCATAATTGCGTCGCGCATTTTATTTTTGCCAAAACAACAATTAGCAAGAAACGTCCACATGAGCCTCGCGATTGTGTAAATAACTACGTGAACAAATACTGCCGGACCGTGACTAGTGCACTCCGCTTGTCTGACAAACACGATCCCTAACTACTGCGATAACTGGCGTAGTTCATTTTGTTTCAGCGTAAATATCTAGATATTGTGCTCGCTAATATAATATGCGAAACACAAACCTCGTTCTATTTCCTAATTATGAATATCACCTCTTAATATATCGATGATGAGAGATAATTACTATTTTCTTTGTGCAGAAGTCGGCAGCGCATTATAGATAGATTATTGCTATTAGTAGCACTATGCTAAAGTTATCATTGCATTAATAGATTAAAGTTTAAATTATTAATAAATACCATTAGTGAAAAATATATTATTCTTTAAAGTTTACGTATTTGTTCTAAAAACAGTCGCATGCAAACTATATTTGTGGTCAGGACCAAATTGATTACTATAAAAAACTGCTCAAGCGCAGTTACGTAAACTTAAATTTCGTAGTTAAAGAAACATAATCGTTGAAGCTATTATATGTATTATAATGCGAATTTATTTAAGTATAGATCGTAAAAGCTAAATGTTATTATAGGTATATTGTACCCATTATACCTAATACGACCAAGAGTATATTCTAATGTACTTCTCAAACGAATTAAGATAATTAAATTTTTAGTAGTTGGACATGCCCAATGCGAATGATTAATAGGAAGTGTTTTGTTCCCCGTAGTTAATAACCATGTTGATTCTCGATTTCCGTCCATATTACTTCCTTATCCATCGATCACAATGGCCCGACGATGATTAGTCTGACTCGCGCGTCATTAGTTCGCTTCGAGGCAACAAGCAGTCGAGCTTTTCCATTATTCGCGACACGTACGGCTGCCCCTCGTTGGTTTTCATTTTCCACAGTCTATTCATCGTTATAGTTCTCATCAGAAGTTCAGTGCAAGAAGATTAGACGGCTGAAAGTTAATAAACTCCTCTTATCCGTTTGCCGCCAGCAAATCCATTATACGCCAGCGCCTTTTAAATACTATCATGCGATGTTGCGTGTAAGATTTGCGTATTTAATAATTGAGCCATTGCTACAATTGAACGATATTTTAGAAAAATCATAACGTTAATGATGAAATATCGTGCGATCCTTTTTCGTGCTTGTTCACTTACTTATGCTGTAGATTAGTTAAAAGCGAATGTATCGTACACAATTGACTTTATTTTATAATTTTTCAGCTTTTCCTATGTATTATCCTTGTGAGAACATTATATTTATATATTTATATGTAAGAGTCTAATTCTTGAAAATTATTACGCTTTAAGTGCAGTAATAATAAGAAAACAAGAGTAATTTCATGAGCAAATATAGTACGGTACGCAAAGGCGAGTTTGACCAGTAAGATTATGGCCAACTGGATGAATCTACGTCCAACTTGCTCTGTGCTCGACAGATAAAGCCTTTGTTCGAGAGGTCAGACTTTCGAAAGCTGTCTTACCGATGTACGTGTACCGTAATAAGGGTTTAAGATCCGCTAGAAGCCCGCTCCGAGGTTGTTAAACTTCCCAGCTTGCGAACTAGAAGCGCCTGTCTGCCTCGTTAAAGCCGTTCCACGATACCGGACTATCATTCGGTAGTCTCGTAGATCAACGCGATGTTCCGGTAAAACGATCTGCGAAATTAGTCAAAGGTCTCTTATCTACATCATTTCCCGTATGTTCGGTGCATTCATTGTCGTACGGTCCTCTCGTATGTCACCGAAGATCATTATTAGCGTTCGTTATAGCGAATCTGACTACTTTGAACGCGATCTCATGCGTTGCGCGCGAAATAAAAGCCGACCGACAAAATACAACGTCGTGATCGTGACAATTTGAACATTCAATCGCGACATACGAGTGATAAGACTGGCTTCTGGATGGAATATTGCATGGAATCAACTCGTGCTCCACTTTCCACGTAAGTGGACTTGGAAGCTCCGTAGGGTGAATCGAGTAATAGCGGCTTAAGACAGGCTTCGAGCTCGCTCGAGTATGTCGAACTTCCGTACTTCGGGCCAGCGATCGTCTGCCTCGTTAAAGTCGTTCGACGATATCCTTAGTATCTATACTTATGTCGGAAATCGGAATGGCACTCTGTAACCGCAAAACGATCTGCGAACTCGCACAGGGCACTCGCGAACGCCGCGCGCGAATCAGGTCTGCGAAATTTAAAATAAATGTTCGCGTAAGCATCAGAGTGTAGAGTTGTTTGTAATGAAGAAAAATACACGGTATCGCTCACGATCATTTTCAATAGACAAATTTTGATCAAGCGGATGTATTTATACGAGTTATTTATTTTAAAAACGATGCAGAGAATCGAATTTTCGGACTCTTGTTAAAACCGATATTTGAAAAATATGGTGCTTCAAAACTTTACTTTCACAACCGCTTTTAAAATAACTCATTATTTTAGTGCATTCGAGAAAAATATCTAAAATATAATAATAAGAAAATGTAATAAAATAATAAAATTTGAACTACTTTCGCAATATATATCTGTATTGCTCCAAATAAACTTTTGCCAGCCATGCCTTCGCATAAATCCTTTCGAGTGGTCAAATACCATTCGGTTGGTAATACGCGTCCCTTAATAATAGCTTAAAACCGACTTCGAAGCTCACTCAAGAGTACTAAAGTTCTCCCCTTGTCGACTCATCCCGATCGTTAGACTGCTCACGATATCCGAGCGTCCATTATACGTTAAGGTTCTTACACCATATAACAATTAAAAAGGCAATCACTAGATATTCAAGCGCAGCCAGAGTTTAAATGTTAATTTTATTACTAATTAAAAAGTTCGGACAAAACATTGAGCGCAATGCTAAATAGTCAATATTCTTTCAATCTTCTCCATGACTTTAATTTTTATATTAATTACAATTTAAAAAATTTTATATTATCTTTTACTGATTTGGTTGATTTATAAAGTAAACTTTCGTTAATACTTTTAATAATAGTTATAATATAATAATAATATGTATATTGCCATATGTCAGCACCAAGCATTTACAAAAATTACTTATTAAAATTATTCTATTTAATGTTTACTATTTGGTTAACATGAATTCAGAAATAAGGGAGTCTAGGAGAAAACAAAGTCTAATGAGAAAACTCAACTCGATATCTTCAGAATAAAATATCCAATGCGTCAAATCCCTTGCGAGCGTTTAATCCATCACGCCTAACTGTCTCTGAACAATGTCTGCTTTCAATTAGGTGTAGAATAGTCGTCGCGCTCGAGCTAAATTGCTTTCTAACATAGACACAGCCACGCGTCCATTTTCATACAAGATGTTAGCATAGGATAACATAAAGGAGATCATTCCCTTCTATTGCTGACGTACATGATACGCATCGAATGCACGTCAGTCTGATCTGGTTAATGGCCAAAGCTTCTAATATTTTTAATTAGATATGTACAGACACACACATATATCTAGAGTATTATATACATATAATTCAGAAAGTGAATGCATTGAGTATAGAGTAATATGCGCGATTATAAATAATGTTTTAATACTGAGATCGTAATCGTACAAACGATGATATTATTTTTTACGAGGGGTAAACCGCTGAAGGCATTGCGGTGTACAGATTTGGGGCATTAGTGGGCATTATTAGGGCACATTAGTGGGCATTACATAAAAAATTCACTAGTAATGCCCAAAAATTGTGTACTTTTAGTGTACTTTTGTGTACTTTGTGTACTTAGTAATGCCCAATTTTGGGCATTACTAGGCATTGGTGTACACAATTTTGGTCAGCGGTTTACCCCTCGATTTCTTATATATTCATATTAATTTTAACACAATCTTTTGAATACTTTTACGATGTTTTATAAAATTTTAGTATTAAATTAAATTATACACACGTTTAAAAAGGTGTAAATCTGTAAAAGCAAAAATGTACAAAATATATAAATGTAAAAATATCGTTTCTTGCTACATACGAAAGAACAAATTTTAATTTATACGTAAAGAAACAGTTCCCAATTTAAAGAGCAGAATCACGTATAAGCATTCACATTAGATATTCGCAACACGATTCTATTCGAAACTGTATTATATGATAACATCTGCTACTTTTTCGTTCAATGGAATCGAATTTTAATATTTTTAGTGGCGAGTATCGGAATAAAATAAGATTGCGCTTTTGTTTCCATTCATCTCGAGGAAAACTACAAGTAAAAATAGATTTATAAAATAAATGATTCGAAGAGCCTGCACTCAAAGAAAAATGTCGTATCAGTAACTAGAAATTTGTGGACAAATAGCGCCTCAACTATGTGCTATAAAGTTGCAGTAACAACAACAAATAAGTTATATGAACTAAGAAAACATAGTAATATTAACCATTTATAGTAAATCGTTGAATAAACTACATATATTTGTCTAAATATTTGTCTAAACTGGAAAAATGTGGTTGTCATAATATCTTACTTGTATGAAGTCTATATAACTGTGTAATTATAGTTGAGTCGCTATTTCACTATCAATTAATAGTTCACAAACGTAGTTAGCGTGACTATATTTTTATAGTATTCAGTACTACTTTAGTTCCTATTACTTCGTAAAACTAGTTGCAACTACTTAAATTTCAGAGTTGCCAAATTATAATTGCCAGAACCATTTCGTTTTCTCTCAGTGTGTGTATTATGTAATTCTCGTAATAATAACGTTGCGATCGATAGCATATATTTATACGCGGTAACGATATTATATAAATAATTCTCAGCTGCCGGCTAATGTAATAAATTAATTAGTCGGCGCGACGTAGACGAGCAAAGGATAAAAGCCTTCCTCATAAGTTTAATGGGCAATGACGCGCGATAAGATTATCGGAATAATGTAACGTGAAATTGCATTAAATTTAACTCGATATTCCTCGTGCTGAAAAATGCTTGAATCATATCGGTGAATCGCGCAACGCTAATGCCCCTTTTTCCCATCCCCTCTGGAAACTCGGCGCAAGGAAATATTTTACGGCTGACGCGAAAGTATTGGTCGGCGGAACTTAATTTTATTAGCAATCTAGAATACGCTACGCCGGCAAAAACGCACACGCGGCCGCGGAAATCGGTGAGCATGAATCTGCATTAACTAAACGCCGAAGCCGATTTAATTTTAGTTATGAGTGCAAAATAACTGTTTTGTTGGCGTAGGAATATGAAACCCATACCTGATATATAACCGCTTCAAAAACGTACAAAGAGAAAATAAAGTAAGTATATTTTACAAATTGCACGCAAACTTTCCTCTTGTTTTTTTATCTCGATTAAACGTTGTCTTGCAACACGTGTAGCATACAACCGAAAGAAATAAATCGCTGATACATGAAACGAAATGGAATATTATTTTTTACTGATATAGTTTAATATTTATAATCCACCTTTCTATGTTAATTTAATTTAACTTGTCGTGTGAAAAAAGTTTATCGCTATTAATATCATTAGTATAAAATTTATAGCAACTGTAAATTCCCTATTATTGAGTACTATTACAGAGAGAGAGTTTCTTGATATCTTTATCTTAAAACAGAACTTAGATTATTTAGTCTGTATGGACACTTTTTAACATAATACGCTTCCAAAAGAAAAGTTTTTGCAAGTCACGTAAATTATTATATCAATAAGAAATTTCTTTCAAGTCGAAATCTTGTCATGAGAGTTCTCACAAATAGTTATGGTAAGGATAAAGAACATACCGATTGCTTGGCAAATATAAGAGACCAGTACCACGGTCTCTATATTTGCCAACGCACTAAAAATAATTTATTTACCGCTAATGCTACGTCAACATTATTAAATATAGCAATATGAAATATTTAGAATTATCGTTTCCAGACTTAATAATAATTTAAATTGTTTGTATGCGGGAACAGTATTTGGACAGTTTACGTATAAAACACGGTAATTACATAAAAGCTAGCTAATTAGTAGCTGAGTAAATCGCGAAAAGAAAAATACTGGGCGTGATACGTGACCTCTCTGCAAAGTAAATCGTCTTCGACGTTATATGATCCCTGAGACGTTTCTGGAGCGGAATCTTCGTAAAATCTCGCGCGAAACGTTCCATATACGGGGCAAAAGCCAGCTCGGTTGCTCTTCCGAGTTCTTCACGCCCGAAGAAGATGGATCCGATATCATCCTCGGGCAATCACGCCGCGGCACGAAATCTGCAGCGGCCTTATCGGCGCCAATATCTATCCGCCGAGGCCAAAGAATCACGATAGTCGGATACGATCGATCGCGGACTGGCAATCGGAAACAATCTGATAAAGGTACGGAAAACGTAAAAGCCGAATGGTGAATGAAATTCTTCGGCATGAGCCATCGGATTTTGTGCCGGTGCAAGGTGCACTCTATACACACCGATGCAATCAGAATATAAAAATACTGTTAGATGTCATGTGTTACGAGATAATTCTGTTATGCATTATAATAGTGCACTGACAACGCATGCCAGGATAAAAATTTTTACGACACCAAAGTGTCCTACACTGAGAAAAAAAATTGATTGTACGGACTAAATTTGTATAGTTGTTTATCCAATGGTTGACTCAACAATTATTAAGTTGCATTAAAAAAGGTATAGTTCATTCATGTCAATCATTAAAATTTTTTAATCAAGAATTAGTTAGAATTCAACTAATGTTCAGTTAAACCAACTAATGTTCAGTTGAACATATCGGACTAAATATTTTAGTTGGATGAAACACATTTTACGTTTTTCAACAAATTTTTTTTCTTCGTTTACGTTTGTTTAAAATACGAAGGGGAGTATTCTGTGTTTGAACTATTTTTTATGTATATTAATACTGGTATGATTTCAATATTTAAATTCACCGTCAGAAATAAATACAACACACAAATGCAGACATTACATAGAAATGGTAGAAAAAGAAGTCTGTACTGTGTCGAATGTCATTTCTAAATACAACGTACTTCAAAAAAAGTAAAAAGCATTTAACCAATTAACTGGCGGATCCGAAATCGACGTTTTGTACCAAAACTGAACGAATAATTTTGTATTATACATGGAAGCATATCTATAAGAATTTATCAAGTTTAATGCAAATCCGTTGAAAATTGGCAGAGCTATTAATGGTGCTCATATATGAGTCATTACCAGTTGTGGCACTTTTTTTCGCTCATATATAAGTCATTCAGTGAACTGGTCAACATAGCTTTTAAAGGTACAAAATTACTTAAAAATCTTTTTTTACGTTAGATGATCCAAATAATCAATCCGTTAATAAACTTTAAAATGGAGCACATTCATCAGTTTTACCATAGCCCCAGACACCGCGCCGATCGATGAGATGTATTCAAAATCGTACTCAAATATGGAACAGCTTATCCAGTCCGTGGAACAACAATTTTTCCGAGAGCCCCGTACGTCGAGCGATACAAATGTTGCCGTAGAAAATATTTACCGTTTCACGTTTCAAGAATCCCGGGCAGATTTTTTCAAAATAAAATCGCTCTAAAAGCTATCTTTCTACTTGCATTGTAGAGAAACGAAACTATGAGCGGTACACCGAAAATGTATTCTCTTAAATGTCATTATGCGTATAAAACAAATTTTATAAATTGTGCCTTCTTCGCGAACTCTCCTTGTGCTACTGACGATATTTCATCGGCAAGAACAAAATCCTGCCTCGCGCGGTCGGAGCAACGATAAATTTTTTTAGAAAAATAACCGAGCGGCCTAATTGGCTGGAAAACACTGGTTCGCTCGCACGTTGTGCGCCTCTGACATGCCGGACGGACAATAGGATGCCAATCCGTGTCTATACGCGCAGACGCGTGCATTATTCCCGCAGTGTGCACGACTATCGTGAGTTACCTGCTGCGAAAAGTAACACGAAGGTAATTCGATATCTCGCTACGTCGCTAATCCGACATAGACGATGACGAGGAGCGTCGCGCCTCTTACAGGAGTTCAAGCGGCGCTTTAGGCGAATTTAGCATTTGGAGAAGTTCTCCAAACTTTAAATTCGATGTACCGCTAGTATCCGCCCGAGAAAATGTAATAATATGGAATAACGAAGTTCCCCCGACCAGCCGCCTGACACGAACTGCCGCCCGTGGTGTTATGGTGATGATATAAATTTCCTTGAATATCTCTCAAGCGAAATAAAAAAGAAAGAGAAACTTATATCTCGCATCTCGATTATGCTGATGTAGTATAACGTAGCAAAAGATATCGCACAAATGCGATGTGATGGAATAGATGGAAAAGATTAAGACACAGATCTTACCATGAATCTTGGAACGCAATCGATCGATATTTAAAATGTATAAACATAGTTTTATAAATCTTTTATTTCCATCTTTTATTACTTGCGAAATAAGTATAGTTTGAAAATACATAATTAGAAAAAAATAAGTATAGAAGTTTCTTACAAATTTTATATATGTATTTCTTGAAAATTTCTTAAAAATATGTTTGAAATAATATCTGATCTGGGAAATATATCAACAAGTTACTTTATTCATTATTATTCTGCTAATTTAAGATGCATAAACGATTAATTCAGTCTTTGATTATACAAATAAAATTTTATATTTAATGTAGGATCTTTTCGGTCGTTGTTTCCTAATATATCAGTTCTTTTTTATATTGTATGTCTTCTATAACTTTCTTATTTGTAATTAATAATATATTTTGTAAACAGAAAGACAATTTATTTTTGAAGTTTAAACATTTGAACAGATTTAAGTTGTAATAAATGTAGCTCCCGTTTTAGTAAAGTCGATGCGAAAGTTTTATATAGTTATTTGCCTATTTATTGACTAATAGTTATATAATTGTTAACCTATATCTTAATTTAAACTTTCAATCAGACATTTAAAAAATGCATGACTATATTTAAATATTAATTATGCGATTAACTTTATAAATAGTCTCTTATATTTTATGTAAACATTTTTTATTGATAATTCCTTGTACGGAGAAGAATGTATTTATTTTCTATATTTGAAACAATGCTAACTCGAAACTCGATGCCGTAGACTCGATATAGAAATAGAAGTATAGAGAAGAATATAGTTTAAAATACCAATTACATAAATTTGATATAGCGACGAAGCAATGATGGTCTTAGAACTTTATATTTCATATTCGCGTTGCGAAAACTCTTGCTCGTCTAATACGATCGCAGATAAAAATTATTTTAGAACTGAATGTGTGTATGGACGTACATAAAATGAAATATTACAGAGAGTTTCCATGCTATCCAAGTTAAGTAATCGTACTTTGCATAAAAAAATCTATTTGAAAATAAATGGCGTGCAACCGTATTTTCATATTTTAACAAATTGAATAAAAAACGAAATTATATACATAAGATACGTACATAGACATTCAATGTTATAAAAGAATCTATTTACAATCGCGCAATGGCTCTGATTTAAAAATCAATTTTCTGTTTTTTCTTGTCGTATAAACGTGGTTTTTAAAACTTCAAGATTTAATTAAAACTTTAATAAATATCACAAGCGTGTAATAGACTCAGAAAATTTTTACACAAAACGTAGAAAACTTATGACAAAAATAGCACCTTATAGCAACAAACATATATGAAGGAAACATATATGCAGTATTTATCATATGCGGAGTAGGTAACGCGGAAACTGACGGGATACTAATTCGATGTTTCATAGCAGCTCTAATCTGACGGAAGGAAGAGCCGTCGCGCCTTCCGGGAGTTAAGCGCCAGTTAGACGTACTTAACATCCGTGGGACTACTCGTCGAAACTTTAAACTCGATTTGAACCACGCTAGTCACCGCGAAATTTGTTCGCCGATCGTCTTTCGACAAACTCGGGCTCTGCCGGCGTGATAACGATCGATCGAGGTTTCCCCATTTCCATGGGTTTCTCGGAAACATAAATTTCTCCATTCTCGTAACAGCAAAATGTTATAACATTACTAACATATAAAATAATTGCACAAATGATATACGCGAGGAATCGGTGCCTTCTCTAGTATAAATTCAAAACACATTTTGTTGAATTTTACTCGTATTTTTTATAATAATTTGCACATTTATTATAATTATATATAATATAATGTTACCGTGCAATAATTACTTTCAAGATACAAAGAAAACACATTCGTACACTTGTAGCTGCATAATGCATCGAATTAATTACATGTAGGTAGAACAATATAATGCACATTCTACATTTTTTATCAGACAAAAATATTTAACTAAGCGTATTTTCATTAGCTTTGCGCATTAAAATTGTTAAATTGCATTTTATATTTTAAAATTACAAGTTATATTAAATTATTTTAAATTTTAATTTCACATGAATTTTGAGATGTATGTACATTAATAGTACAAAAAATCTCGTTTAATCACGTTAAATCTCATTTAATTACATAAAAAGTTTACAAATTAAAATATAATTTGTAAATGATACAAATATATCTGTGATAGCCTTGATTTTGTTCGCGGAGGCTTTTTATTTTTTTCTCGATATTGCCCCTGATCATCTATCTGACTAAATTTCGAACGATTAAGCCTCTGTAAGTGACGGGCACAAATTGAGATCCATATTTAGAGGCGCATAACTCCCGCGAGATTAATCATCCGCGCACCGACGTGGAAACGCTGAAAAGTGCGTGGGGAAAAGTAAATAGTCATAACGGGATACTTTGTACGAATTACGCGGCTTCTGACGTGAACTAATGGCACTGGCGAGCGCCGAACCATGCAGACCCTTCCGCCTCAACACCGGCGTATATACCGCCTTTCTTCCTTGGTTTTAATCTCGTAGACTCATAATGACGTCTGAAAAGACGTAATGTTCATTACTACCATGGAGGAAAATACTTTCGGACGCGGCAGCCGGTACTTTCAGAGCGATACTGCTAGAAAAATGCGCGAAAATACTTATCTCCTCCAAGAGCGCGACTCGTATTTCTCTCTCAATCGTGATAGCGTAGGATGCAAAGGTGCCTAGGTATAACGCAACGTTGATCATCATTCTGTGGAACGTTATCTTTTGAGACCATTATCACCACACAACTCGATGGAATGATGATTATCGATTGATACGTATATGTTATACCAAATTTATTACTCATATTGGAATATTATTCCAATACGAATTGGAATATTATTCCAATATGAATTGGAATATTGGAATATTTAATATTAATGTCCGTAATGTTTATTGATCTTTTCCAGAACAAGATTTCTTTCATATGATTGATAAATATCGGAAAAAGAAGCTACGAATAACGATTACTGAAGCAGAAATACTAATTTATGCGCGGAGTATGTAATAACCATACATAAATACTTATATATATATAATATATTCTATATATATTATATGCAGGGTTAATTGTATAAAATTTGTAATATTGTACAGTTAATAACATGTATAGTACAGTTAATCAAACATTTTACTAATTACTTATTTTTAAAATTGAAACGGAGGGTTTCGGAGATAAATATTTCCGTTGATTACAGTCGTGCCACTGACACGCGCTATTACAGTTTATGCTAGCGATTAGCAAAGTAATTCCCGAAATTAATTATACCAGGCTGGAACGGGGAATTGTACGATGCAGAGGAGAAGGGAGAGAAAAACATCGGGGAGAGCGGGGAAAAATTAATGGCCTCGGTATAATCTGCGGTTTTTGCCGCTGAAGTTATAGGTCAGTTTTGTAATAAGGACGGGGCGGTCAATTTAAGAAAATGCGCTACATCGAAAATCTGGCATTAAGCGCCCGATAATGTTCAAGTGGAAATTACTTCTTAGTACCGACCATATCCATTGTTTATAAAAGAGGAAAAAGGGAAGAGGAGGGGAAAAACCTGTTATCTTTATGCGCATTCAAATGTAAACCGAAACCAAAGAAAATTTTTCTCGCAAACTCAGCAACGTAGTTTCGCTATTCCTGTGAGGATTTTCGCCGATTGCGCTTGTGTAACCGGTGCAAACAACTCGCGGCTCATACTTACTGATATTACTTCCCTAATTAATTACGTGAGAAAAGCAGAGTAAAAGTAGAGTAAAAAGTGACAAGTGACGGTTAAATGCGGTTAGAAGCGGACAGGAACAATAAATTGCCCCGTAACATTTTAAACTGGAGTCAAGACAGGCTAAATATTATACTAAATGGCACAACGTATGATCTTGTTATCTAATGAAGATTATATAATTTTTTTATCATATTATATTGATTAATTAGTTTCTATAATATTCTGTAATGTTGAATATTCTATAAACTATTTCTGCATCGAAAAATATCCTCTGATAAATTTCAAATATCCAAAAAAATTTTAAATGTGCGAATAGTATAGAAGCAGAATTTTTTTTTAAAACACGTTGAGTTAATTAGCTTTTTTAAAAGAAGTAATTTCTGTGTGCTTTCCTCGTAGAATGTATAGTTTTCCAAAATACTGTGGAAAAATTAATGGATCTCCAACATTTCGAGAAATGAGAACAGCAATTCTTTTTAAAGCTGATTGAAATTCTGTAAAAAGGTCAATTTGTATACTTTTTTTAAACATCAACATGTAAAATAAAAAAACGAATATTTGCGATAATGTCGCGGATATTTCAGTTGCCATGTCGAATTCATGAAATCGGAATATTTGCGTACTCAAAAGCCACGTAAATCATAATTACACAATTTCATATCAAACATTTGTGGACTTGATGAAACCGAGTCTGATTCGCGTCGCACATAATTTTATTTTGCTACGTAATTATTTATTTTATGTATCTTTCATCGCATGCTTTGTGTTTTAAAGGCTATATCTAAACTTTTCGCATATCTGATCTTGATATAAAAGCATTATAAATTGCATGAGCGAGAAACCGCGTTGAATGAAATAATGTACGGCATTGTCTAAGCGTGAAACATATTATTCTCTTCTATGAGTTAGAAGAACGCATAAATATGTATTTTTAAATGTAGTTTGTCTTAATACGCTTTTTTATCTCTTTCTGATGCCACGGATACTTCTCCTGCCTGCATATCTTCCATCCGAATTTCATTCCCGTAATTAATCATGGTTAGAAATATCTATATGCCGGAGATTCCTAAATTTCATGCACGTTTCCGTTGGCATAATGAGAAAATGACCACGGAATGCTTGGAATAACTGGCGAAATTCCTTGCGGACCTTCGAGTGAGATTAATTATTATTATTGTACTGACATATTTTTGTTTAATTCAAGTTTGCGCATTGTGACGAGAGAATCTGATAAATTGTTGCATATTCTATCCGCTCGACCATTCTCTAGCTATTCGACTGAACAGTTATGCTCAGCTGTTGCAAAGTTATCTTAATGACTTTTTTTATGTTCGTGTAAGTTTCGAATATCCCCGCTTAATCGGGTTAGTTGACCCCTCGACACTGAACCTAGTGCTTTATCTGAGCATATCATGCACATCGAGGCATCGCAACACGAATTCTCCCGTCGGGACACGAATTTCAACTGATGGTAATCACACTAATTACACACGCAAAACTCATGAAACCGATGAGAATCTGAAAAGAAATGAACGTTGCCATACCTATTCTGGCCGCATTTTCGCTGTGATCTTTTATATCTTGTCTTACCCTTATTGCACTTATTCTGCTATTATAAACTAATATGATAAAAGAAATTTTTTACCTTTGTTCTAAATAAATATTTAATATTTTTATACATTAAAAATTAGTAATATTAAGAATAAGACCGATGATATTAAACAAATATTAATATGAAAGAAAGCCAATATCAGTGGTGGATCTTGGTGCCTAATAATAATTATTTTGTGAATTTTCTTACTCATGCGAACTGCGCGCCACAAATTTGTCGGTCTTGAAACACAATCCTTACATAAAGCCGGAATGAATTCACATGTTAAATTGACAAGCAATTTAATAATTTCGATGCTAACAAGCATCTATAAGATCCCCCCTACCCGAAAACTGTAAATAAATAATTGCGAAAAATAACACCTCAACCAGGATTCGAACCTGGACCTCCCTTCAATCCATACGGCGTCCTACCAATTCGACCATCGAGGCATGTGGTGATATTTCTCGCAATAACAAATATATGTTGGTTAAACGTCTTATTTCAGGCGACGTATTTTAAACAAATAATATTAAGAATAAGACCGATGATATTAAACAAATATAAATATGAAAGAAAGATTAAAAATTAAGAAGTATGATCATTTATTTATTTATGAAATGTAAAATTTGTAAAATATAAGGAAAAGCAATACGAATATGAAAGAAGGATCATTTTTTCTCTCTGCGCAATTGGAGCTTTAATTCTGCGTAACGGTAAAAAATTAATCGCTTAAGGGCTTGTGACCTGTCGTGGATAAAATGTGGGGTGGAAAATGCGTAGGTAGAAGTAAATAGGATCGTATTCGCGACACCATTTGCACTACCAAAGCAGTGCTTTACGAAAAGGCACGATTCGTGACATTGACGAATGACACAAGAATAGGAATTCCTGCACTCGTTGGTATCTCTTTCGTACCTCTTTTTTCGTGCTTTCCTATCACGAAATAAAGTCGCAAGGCGACGCCAGCAACTGATCCTTATTAATGTCCATAATATAGAGATATACATTTGCTTTTATAAAATCCTAATTGCTACATGCGTAGCAAATTTTAATTGCGTACGATCTAAAACAATTTACGAATGACACAAAAAAATATTAATGCACATATAACACAGAAAGAACGATTTTGCTGAAGTATCTAAAAATTTAATCAGATACAGATCTGAAAATAATTTTGCTGGAACAAAATAATTATGTAGGACGCTCAAGTATAATGGTAACGATAAAAAGTTTTGACACTCTAGTAACCAGCTTGACCGATCTACATAATTATTTTGATAGTTCAACAAAATTATTTTCAGATCTGTATCTGGCTAAATTTGTAGATATTGCAGCAAAACCGTTCTTTCCATGAAAAAATAAATGCATGCACCGACGATAATAGAAATATTAAAAGCCATCGTTTTAAAGAACTATTAATTGCCAAAACATTTGGGTTTCTATTCCTCGCAAACTGGAAGAATCATACAATTGAATGTGAAGAATCTGATGGAAAAAAACGTGCGAATAAAAATAAATAGTACTAAATTAAGGGGATCACTTTACCATTATTGTGATATTCTGAAAAGAAGCGCGGTTCGCGACATTGACGAATGGAGCGGAGAAAAGCGCTTCTGTGCCTTTCGTTCTTTCGCTTTCTCCCTCGTTTCCTTCCGCGGCTCCTGCGTTCCCTCTTCGTTTCACCATTATGCTACATAATTTAGTACTAACGTGGTGGTGGTGATGGTGGTGGTGGTAGCTACACCACCATTGGCAGCGGCAGACCACTGCCACCCCACCATCGGGTTTAACCGCCAAGAACCGCGGCTAGGAACGAGTCGGCGAAAGGGAGGAAGCTTGAGGTCGACGGAGGAACCTTTGATCCTGCAACCCTCACGGACTCGATCACTGTATTTGTATTGCCGTGAGAAGTGGGACACCGGAAAAAAGCTCCTCCTGCTCTATTTCACCCTCCACCAGTCTCACAACACCACAATTGTGGGTTTGCTTTCAGCTCCCTTGATACGACTGTTTCCAACCGACTTCACATTTTATTTGTTACGAAAATAGGATGTCTTATATCTGTATGTTATTACGCTATTGGTTATTTCGATCAAGCGTGAGAAACTCCGTCATGATTTGTACGTTATTGCATAATTTGTATATCATTGTTGTTATTTTCATATTCAGATCTTTCATAAAATATCAGAAGAGCATATTTAACATAAAATTACAAAAAATAAAGTACCTGTAATTATATCCAATGTTTGTTTTGAAAGGTTTCACCCGCAATACTCATGTTTCAACGAAACGCTTTTTACAAAGCTTTTACATTTATGTAACAATTATTAAATGCAAAATTATAAAATATTAATCCCTTTTAATATCTTTTAATGATTAAATTTACCGTGAATTTATTAATATAAATTCTGATACAATAATAATAATATATATGTACCGCTGATCTAAAAAGAGTTTATATATCATTTTTTTTGTAAAACAATTTAATTGATAAGTTTTTTAATTTTTGAAATTTCTAATGCTTTGTTGCTACAGCATTAATATGTTATTTCATTAGGGTTCATGATAAATTTTGCGTAATCTAAAATTAAATAGGTATTGTTATTGCGATATTTTATATATTTATTCTCAAACATTTTCCTATAAATATAAGTATGAAAGAAAGCCCATTTTCCTAAATAGTCTAAAACGCTGTGTCATCCTTAAGACGAAAAAATATCCATTTCTACTTCGTAGGGATGGGAAATTTATTTCCCGTATATACACCATGTATCAACGATAAAACTAATCATCTGAAACGCCATAACAACGCACCGTAAAAACGTGATAAACGACATTAACATTCAAGCACCTACTTCAGTGCTACGCTGGATTTGACATACATGGCAGATAAACGACTTTTCCTTTCTAAAGAGAACATATATATAAAACGCTATCACGCAAGCAAAATACCGTCATTAAAAGATTTCATTACGCGAAAGCAAATTTACTCTTATTATAATTATAATATTAGTATAATATCGTGAATCGCGTTGAAATTAAACTTCGTATTAACATATAAATGTGTCGTCTTTACTTTTGTTCGCTACCGACATATTTTTCAATGTACCTAGTTTATTAACTAATTTCGTAAGTTTGTTCATCTGTATTAATCGTCGTGCATCGCATGCCACAACGATATGACTGAACGTGGAAAATATTGGTCGATTTTCAGCGGGAATATTTAGTGGTCCTTCGACCGCTTACCGAAGTTTCCTCGCAGTTTGGGGTTGTGGCTGATACTTTATCGTGTAACAAATGGCAGTCCGATCGTACGTAAACATTTCAACCTCCCACGCCACAGAATTGATAGTGTTACAGAGTATCGCGGTCGCAGCTGCGCTCTTCGCCTCTCGAGATAGGGAATTAATAGAGCGGCACATAGCGAAATATTCATTCAACTATACTATAACTATATCCCCACTTCTTCGTACATCATCAAATTCAATCTTGTGCATATCAAAATTGCCCAACTCTTTTTTTCTGCAACTTCGTAGTTGAAGATATCCTATTTGGTGTAAAGATTAGGCAAACCCTTAAACGCGACGTTAGCACGTGTGAGCAACATTGAATACATGTCGCATCTTTATACTTTACTCGTAAAAAGTGACGCAATTTATATTACTTCTGTAACATTTAATTCATTGCCTTTACGTGACTTTTTGTAGCGAGGGGCGACTAAAATTCGAGCTCGAATGGGATTTATTAATTATATCGAAGTCGCAGCATCTCGATTATGCTCACGCTTTGCTATCCTTAGCTCTCGGCAAAGCGGAATTTCCTCCGATACTGTTGTTGCTGCGCGACCAACGCGGAGAACGTTGACCGTGCAGCGTCGATCGCTCCATCCCCCTTCCGTTCATGTTTCTCTATAGCGGCGGATATAATGTAACGGTGCGAGCACCCGCACTTACGCGTTCACGCGTGGAACCGAGAAACAAGAAGCGGCGCCGAACCGATTTGCTCGATCGAATGTAAACAATGTTCAATCGACGTGGCTCGTCGCTTCCTACCGCCGTCGCTGTATTCGTTCTCATCGTCGCCGTCGTCGCCGTCGTTGTAGTTGTCGATGATTATGCATCCCCCATTCGATATGCATTTCTCTCTACCTTTTCCGTGCAACTCATCTGTGAAAGCAGAAAAAGAAAACGACACGACGTAGTCACAGGAGCATTTGCCAAATAGTCGCCCATTTTGCGAAAGAGCTCGGAACATTTATCATTATTCGATGTAATAGCAGGATGCCTCTTTTACGATTAGTTACATGAGTATTCCGTTCGGTTTCGTATGATTATAATTACTTTTAGACATACACATCGAATTTTTCGAATTTAGTACGTGATTATTGATTATCCTACATTGAAACAATTAAATTATAGGGGAAAGCGGGGCATATAAAATATAAATGGGACGGGGTATAATGGGACATGGTCGATATCTCTTTACAGAGATGCTGCCATGTAATGAAACGTATGGAAATTATTACTCTTAGATGTCCCTATCCGCGTGCTGTTACCAGTTTACATATTATTTTTAGCTGAAAGATACTAGAAATTATTTAATGCGTTCGCTATGCTCTCCGCGACTGAGTTACAAGAGTTTCTTTGAGACATTTACATATGGTAAGCAAAGATAAAATTCTATTTTTTATTACCGTAAGTATATTTATGTTATTAAATGATCTTTTCTTGTCAATTTAGTAAAGTTTCTGTGCAAATATCGATTATCTGTGATGATTTATATTACTTAAAGTAAACTTATACATTTCAGGGCATAAAATTATATTACTTAAAGTAAACTTATACATTTGAGGGCATAAAGGGACAAATGTTTTATTTTTCCTTTTCATATTATATATCAGTATATATGTTATGTTGTGCAATATATTGTACCAAAAATTATTACACCACGTTTTGATTTTCATTAATCCATATTGTAATAATATTTATTT